>CM061134.1:60949260-61174296 GCA_030789695.1 Scilla litardierei
ATGATCAATGCATTGTTGCGTAGTAATATTGACATTACTACTACTCGTGGCATTTAGAATCCTTGCAATCTTTGCAGGTCCTACTCCACAGCCACGCATCTGATCAACTAAATTCCTACATGTTCCGTCCATCTGCGATCTTTTATGTGACCGTAGCATCTGGATCTTCGCTGGGATTTTTATCAACGCATGATTATGATCATCATTAAAGGAGTTTATCCGCCATACTCCTCCGGTGATTTTATGAACTGTCATTCGAGCCATACAGCCTTCTCTCTCGTTTTTCCTTCGATTAACGTCCCTCCCTATCTCCCTCTTATCTTTTAAGCTTTTATACCCTTCTTTGTTGCACGTATACTTCCTCCTCGTGGTATTGCCATCTTTTCCCTTTCCCGTAGATCCGTTTCGGGTTGCAAAACCTTTCATTGCTGCATATGTATTATAAAATTGATACGCATCTTCTTCTGTTTGAAATGTCATTCCAACATGTGGGCTGCCTTTTTCACTATCACTATACCTATCCTCTTGATATACGTTGTTTGCACTGTCATTTTCAGCTTCAATCTCATTTGGCATCTCCTGATCATGCACATAGGGTTCACTCT
Source organism: Scilla litardierei (assembly GCA_030789695.1). Classification (NCBI taxonomy): domain Eukaryota; kingdom Viridiplantae; phylum Streptophyta; class Magnoliopsida; order Asparagales; family Asparagaceae; genus Scilla; species Scilla litardierei. Next base: position 60,949,866 of record CM061134.1, read on the forward strand.
CTTCGATTTTCATTTTCTACATTAGAAACAAGTAAAAATATCAGTAATATTGCCGCAGCATGACTGCTATACATGTCTATCCAAGTATCAGTCGATCATCATCAGCATGTTAGTTGAAACCACACTACTATTACTAATCATGCTAAAACCTTGCGTATTATATCTATTCTTTTTCAATCTGATCTAATTGTTACCATCATATTTGATGACCGGATCAAATCCATCAAAAAATCAAACATATCAACCGTTTTGCGCGGTGGGCAATATTATGTACGCCATTCGCTCCATGTTGTTGTGCTATATGAGCTGCTTCGGGAAGTTTTGATGGACATCTCATATTGCTCAACGCGCACAACGGGTGCGATGGTTGAAGGGTTGTGCGCGGAGAGTAATTTCCATCGCAACACTTCGCTAGTTTGGAAATTACTCACCGCGCAAAACGGGACAAAAATTTAGCCCGTTGTGCGCGGAGAGGAATTTCCAGGCTAATCGTCCAACGGTTGGAAATTACTCCCCGCGCAAAACCCTTCAAAAATTTATCCCGTTGTTTGCGTTGAGCAATATGAGATGTCCAACAAATTAGGGATGACGATCCTTACCTCGATGGAGGAGAGTAACAGGGGAATCAACGAGAGTGTGATGGCCTGGATTTGGGGGCGATCTTAGGCGTGGGCTGTTGAAATCGAAGACCTTATGCAAAACTGGGGATCTACTCCAGCTTCTGCGTTTTGCGCGGGAGTAAGCAAAAGAATTGGTGGCGATTGCTCCAGCTTCTGCGTTTTGCGCGGGAATGAGCAAAAGAATTGGTGGCGATTGCTCCAGCTTCTGCGTTTTGCGCGGGAGTGAGCAAAAGAATTGGTGGCGATTGCTCCAGCTTCTGCGTTTTGCGCGGGAGTGAGCAAAAGAATTGGTGGCGATTGTATTTTAGTACAAAAGGGGTTAAAGGTAATTTAGTACAGAGGCGCGTTAAAAAGAGCTTAAAGGGCGTTTTGGTAATTGCACAAAAAGGTCAGATATTACCATGATCGCTGATCGGATCGGACGGTCAGGAGGGGTCGAGCGCAGGAATCCCATCTGAGCACGAGCTCAGGCGCATTTTACCCATATATATATATATATATATATATATATATATATATATATATATGAATGCATAAATAAACTTAGCAAATTTCAAGAATCAAGGAAGTTTGATATGTTGTGAGCACCACTTTTTCGATCGATCAATATCCCATTATCCCTACTTATCCCTTCTTCGACCATTACATAACTTAGAATCCTATCCTTTCGATCTAAGGGCGGGTTAGAGGAAATGTCTTAAGATGTGAGTATGGCCATCGTCTAGTATATTACTTGACAATTTGAGTTAGAGACGACGTCCTAGGATTAAATTCTCACCGACAGAAAGAAATCGAAGGGTTTAAGTTCCATGAATTCAAATTTTCAATTCGGCCACGTATATAATCTCGAATTTTAGAAAATTCTCAAAGTTTCATGTCATCATTTGTGTGCTCGCTTGCATATCTCCAATCTACGCTCTCTCTTGTCTTCCTTGAGGACAAGGAAGAGTTTAGCTTGAGGGATTTTGATGAGTATTTATTGTAAATAATTTATAGCTATTTTCATACACTTTTTACATCGTTTATTTCGCTGTTTTCCCTCGTTTTTCCTATTTTGTTTCTACTTTTTCTTTTATGGTCTATTTTGTGCTTTGCAGGAAATACATGCCAATTAGGGACCATAAAGCGTGAAAAAGGCGCGAAAAGACGAAAGGATCAGAGGCGGGAGCTCGAAATGTGCAAAAGCGGGAGAAAAGAAAAGAAATGTGAGATACATGGCCACATTAATTCGACGCGGCCGCGTGATCACAACATCCATCATGAGCTCAACTCCATTCCAGACGGCCGCCCAACAGTGCATCAAATGGCCGCATTAAACGAGCTCCGAAAATCCCAGAAATCAATTCCATGCGGCCGCGTGGACAACATCCAAATGGTCGCATCGCTGAGGAGAAGAAACGAAAGATCTGAAATCGACGCGGTCGCATGACGAATACGATGCGGCCACGTGATCCCAAGAAGACAAAGATCAAACAATAACTCCACATGACCGTTTCGAATCATTGCAAGCGTTGAAGTTGCATTCGACACGGCCATGTCCCTAATGACGTGGCCACGTCGTTGTAGCTTCCTCCATCCCATTTCACGCATTTGGAAGACGCGACCGCATCGCGTCGTTTTCGACGTGGTCGCATCGAATTGGGTTCTAAGTCAAATGGGGTGCCACCAGGGTTGGTTGCGGGGGCCTTTTGGTTATTTGGTGGATTGTATAAAAGGCTCATCTTCTTCATGAGTGAACCTATCTTTAATTCAACTAGTTTTCAGAGTTTTTAAGGGTTTTGTAAGGATTATTCTCCTCTTGAATTCAGTACTCTTTATTGTTTTAACTGATTGCTCTTGTAGTAGATTAGTTTTTGATAATAGAAATTCTCTTTTGTGATTGCCATTGTGTTGTTTGCTATTAACTAAGATTTTAATCTGAATCCCTGGCTATCCACATTGCATCTATGGTTAAAATTGCATCAATTCTAATGGGTAGTGAGTAGTTTCTTATCTAGGACAATGGGTTAAACCCTATTGAAATGGGGCAATGGGTTGGACAAAATAATTGAATGAATTGTTGGTTAATTGTAGACTTGGGGTATATTGGGATGCTAGTCATCGTAGATCGGTCTCCTCCCATGTGGATAATTAGATTGGCTGCCAGCGAGAGTTGGGACCAACATAGGGTTTTCGATCCTTACGATGACTCATACTATCGATGTGACCGGCGAGAGTTGGGCACCGATTATAGAGCCCTCCTAATATAGGTCCAAATCCCCGACCACGAGAGTGGCGTGGAGGAAGATTGGGGATATTCGTCTCGGACGTAATGCACCTGATGTATATCGATGTATCGGCAATAGTCAACATCGATATAGGTTAGGTTAGTCCTATCATAACATCGCGAGGGGGTATGGATAACATAAGGGACTATCCTATTATGCATCATGATAGTGTAGGATAAGAGAATGCCCTTAGATTAGACGACCTCTCCCGAGTCCCAATGAATCCAACAATTGATTAATTCTCAATCCAACCTTAACCCTAGTTCAATGGTGGGGATACCCTAAGCCCTAGAGTTTTTATCATCTGATTTCACCCTTTGTTTCTCATTTCGACTACCATTCGATAGCGTAGCTTTCGAACTAAGAAGAAAATTGGTACTCAACGAACGCCTCACTGTGTTTAATCCGTATAACGCTACATGACAGCATGTGCTTGCAGTATAATTAATTGAAGTATTCATGCATACGAACAATCATCATGAATCAAATCTTAACATTTGTTCCCCTTTTGTTATCATCAAATGACCATACAAGAAAGAAAACATATGCCGTATAGAAGCTAAAGTATTGTTAACCAAGACATACGATTACTTTATGACAATCATACTAGTCAATTGATATGCAATAATTCATAAATATGAATAAAACATCTTCATGCTTCGTGATGATCAAAAGTTAAGGTCATAGAGAGAAGTAATCATGAAATTCAACCATTCAAACCAACTACCCAAATTTGTATGTACTTTAACAAGGATTGCATTTTCCCACCTCATGAGACATGAGTTCAAGATACCAACACCCATACATAGCCTAGAAGGACTCTTAGACGAGGGGTGGCATTGCTTGATGGACATAACACCGACACTAAAAGATATAAATCTATAGCATAAGTCGGATGCCCATGGGTCATATCATAACCATGGACCATATACATTTTTCATACGAAGCTCGTTTCTTTTTATTTTCATAAGATTATTCTTTTTCTTTTCAACATATTTTTTATTTTTCATGAGCTTTATTTTTCATCCAAGGCATGACACTATATATCACATCAAATAACATACTTTACATATTTAATACACCTTCACACACTTTCCAATATTCATGAAAATGACACCATAAAACAATAACAATTGATAACGTGAAAGTGTAAGGTGAAGATGTACACTACAGACGGAGTTACAACAAAAATCTCCAAGCTCGGCCTCAAGGCCGGAGGTACATCGATGCCCCCAAACTACGGTGCTTTGACTCGGTCGCCACCGTATTGGTCCCGCCTTTTCGAAGCTTGAGCTTCCGCCTGGTCGCCACTTGCTGGAGTCTCTAACCCTTTGACGTCGGCAGCAGGGGAATCCTCCCCTTCGTCGTCGGAGGCCGTCGAAAAAAGCGAGAAGTCAATCTCTAGGTTAGGGTAGAGCTTCCCCAACCTCGCCATGGCCCTCTCGAAGCCGGCCTCCAAACCCTCATTGAGACCCTCGGCCCTCATGGCCGTTAGGATGGGGAAGAACTCCTGGACCTGGTACTGGCAGACGACCTCAACCCTGACCTTGTCTAGGTCGACCTTTGCCAGCTCAGTGACCCACTGCTTAAGATCAGTGGTCTTCTTCGTGGCTGCCTCCCTCTCCAAGGCTAGGATGTTCTTGGTGGTGACCCTCTGGGCCTCCTCATCATTGGCCATCCCCTCCAGCTCTACAACGACCTTAGCTAGGCGAATTGATCCTTCTGGGTCGCATAGTACCCCCGAACCTCCTCCAACTTGTCACTGGCGGTCTTCAGCTTCGCCTTGGTCTCCTTGAGCTCGGTCACCTTTCTCGCCAGGGCAGCCTCAGCCTTGCCCATCGCTGACGTGTGTGACTGGAGGGACACCAGTGCGACGATCACCTATAGAAAGAACCAAAGTCGTAAGCACAACTCAAAAGAAGGAAGACCGACAAGATGAATAGAGGGGGCGACGAACCTGCATATTGTACCAGACGACCGTACCTCAGAGGTGTTCAGCATCCACATTGACCAGGGACTCTCGGTCACCCGGTAGAGTGCTGTTCTCTTCCAGACAGGCCGCTACCCCAGCCTCATCGAAAATGGACTTATGGGTGCCCACCGGGTAGTACGGCACAATGATCTTCTCCGGTGAAAGGGCGAGGACATCCTCCTTCGTCGACTTGAAGGTAGCGATTGACGCCTCACATCTCGGGTGGCACGACTTCCCCAGCCCGGACGACAGACACCCGAATGGTCAGCGCGCGACTGAAGCCCGGCCTGTCCTGGCCGACCCAACCAAAGGTTTTGGAGGGGAGGCCAAACTGATGGGGATGGCAACAATGGCGCCGATCGAAGGGCCCTGGGACACGGTGGCCGTGAGGTCAGTCACAGCCTCGACCGGGTCGAGGTTGATGAGTCTGCCTGACGATGCCTCGCTTGTGCAGGAAGTGTAAGCGGCTTCTGCTGGCTCCTTCCTCGGCTTCTTACTCTGCTCCTATTTCTCGGTCCGAGCAGTGGCCGCCTCCTCCTGACTCTGCTTCTGCCTGACTTGCATCGCGCTCTTGGGTAGTGCTGCTTGCCTTTGCCCTTAGTTGTCGGCACCTTGGATGACGCATCCCTCGCCATCTTCATGATCTCCTCCATTGAAAGACGCATGGTCGCACATGCAAAAAGAAGACAGATCAGTTTGAGCATATCAGAAGTTGATCACTAAGCTCGAAGTACCTTCGATCCAGACGTGCTGGGCGACCTGCTCGTCCGTGATCAGGTCCTTCAAGACCCTGCTCTCCCTGGGGATCTCCTCCAGGATCCTAGCGTTCTCCAAGTCGCTCCCCTCGAGGACCACTTTGGCGTTCACTGAGGGATTCAGAGTCCCCCCAGTTCGACCTCAGAGCCAAGTCCACTGGCGTCGAGACGAAGATGAACATCTTCTTCCAGTCCCTCACTTTGCATGGTAGCTCGAGGACGAGAGGCCAACCCCTCCTCACGCAGACATAGTAGTACACACCCTTCCTCTTCACCTCATAAAAATAATGGAAGAGCGGCAGCATCGGAGTTATGTAGCTGGCAGAGTAGAGAATGAGAAAGTCGACAATCAAGCTGATGGAGTTCGACATCAATTGAAAGAGGGGGAGTTCGAGGAAGTGAAGGACGAGAATGAGGAAGTGATGGAGCAGGAAGCGGATCCCCAAGGCGATGGTCAGGTAGTATACGCCGACCTCGTTATCCCTTGCGAAGCAAACCTACTCGTTGAGTTCGGGGAGGCGAACTGTGTTGGGCGGCCGGATGAACTTAGAGCGAATTTCTGGGATGGCAGAGGGAAATAGTTGAGACATCTGGTGTAATGCCCTACGAAGCTACTGTACACGTACTAGAGGGGGGTGAATAGTACTTTAAAATAATTAAGAGGAAAATTCCTAATTATCTTGCAAACTCTAACCAACATTCGGAAATGCGGAAATGTAAATGTATGACAACAAATAAGAACAATCGCAAACAAACGATATTACTGGGTTCGGATCCACCCAAGTCTCCCCGACTTGTTCCCGGTGATCCTACGTCCCAAACACCCGGATCTCATCCGGATACTAGAGTTAGAAACCACTAACCCTAGATTTGAACTATGAAATTCTTGTAGATAAACCTCTACAAGACCAAATCATACACAATATAATTGTGACTCCCACAACCCAGGATCACAAACACACTCTCACAACCGAGAGTAAAACTTACAATATGAAAGTAAATGAAATAGAAATTCTTACCGACAAAATCCTATGCCTTGAGTAAAACTACGATTTAGGGCAAAACGGATTTTGGGGAAGAAGAAGAGGCACCAAACCCTAGCTCCAAGATGTAGATCAGCGGTGGAGAGCTATGAGGTTGTTGGTGACCAATGATCAAGCACTTGGCTTGGAAGGCTCACAATCAATGAATCTCTCTTTTGAAATAAGAGTGAGGGAGAGACTCTTGAATGGAATGAAAGAGCTTTGAATGAGATTTAATGCTTTCTCTTTGATCTCTAAAGTTCACTTAATATCAGCCTTTTGTGCAATGAATGCAGCACTCCAAGTATATATAGGATAGAGGAAAGAGAGAGTGAAAATCGTGGCATTAAATGCTCCAACGGCTCTATTCTGAACCAAACTAGTCGGTCAAAGAAGGTTGACTGACCGACTAGTTCATCAACTAGTCGGTCGGTCAAACAGCATGAACCGACTAATGGTAGAACAGCCAAAAGAATAAGTTCAGACTGACGGGAACTAGTCGGTCAAAGAAGAGTTGCTGACCGACTAGTTTCACAACTAGTCGATCGGTAACTCAACTGAGACCGACTAAGAGATAAAACTGAAAGTCTGAACACAAATTGATTTAGTCGGTCCAATAACAAATGTTGACCGACTAGTTCATCAACTAGTCGGTTGACAAACATTCTTTGACCGACGAACGATAAACAGTAAGTAGGCATGTACAGTAGAAGCTCAACTAGTCGGTCCAAGAAGAAACACTGACCGACTAGTTCACAAACTAGTCAGTCGGTGAACCTTCTTTGACCGACTAACTGTAAACAGTAAGTGAGCTATGAATTGAGAAGGCAAACTAGTCGGTCCAAGAAGCTTTACCGACCGACTAGATCACCATCTAGTCGGTTGGTTCTTCTTCTTGAACCAACTAACATGCACCAGAAGTCGCGAATCGAAGCGCGAAGCTTTGGGAAAGTTCGTATGGACTTCTACTAAGATCCTAGTTCTAAGATATGAGCGTTATGAAGATTTAAACTGTAAGACCTACTCAAGGCTTAACATTCTACGAAACAAGCTAGAAGACTATAAAATAAACTTGACGATACCGTCTTCAAAAGCTTCAATCGAATCTTCATGACTTCAATCAACGTCCTTGAGCTTCAACGAAGCTTCAAACATACGATCACGTGCTTTGAGAAGTCTTGAGACGTCGCTTTAGATGTTCATATGAATTTGGCGACGATCTCCATAACTGCGCTCACAAAGAGTTAGTTCACGATATATTTATGTTTGTTCATCATCCAAAACCAAATCCGGGGAGTCCAATACTCAACATTCTCCCCCTTTTTGGTGATGACAAACCAACATAAATAATAATAAAAAATAATGATTCAAATGAAATTTACTTACTCCCCCTGCATTGATGACATGTTAATTCCATATTCAATAATATTCATAAGCATCAAGCAGACGAGTAAAGTATAAAATGTGAATCCAATTATCGAAATTTAGGATTTGAAATCCATTTTTATATCTTAACTCCCCCTGAATCTAACATATCAAATTAGATTCTTGGAAAATGCTTTAAATTATCATTTAGCTCATCGTCATTATTATATCTCTCCCCCTTTGGCATTAGCAAAAAGAGCGGGAGGAGATTAACGACAACAACAATGGCTTCAAATAAATGCACGGGAGTCATAGAATACGACCACGGTCCAAATGACACCAAATTAAAATACGAATTAAATCAGAGCGTGTCAATGAGACCAAAGTCGAAAATCGAAAAATAAAATCATCAAAACTCAAATCAATTTTACGGATTGAGTTATGGAATATACTCTCCAATATCAACATTCTTGGTTAATTAAGTGCATGGAAAACAATTCTATGTTTCCATAGAAGAAATTTCTATTTAACCAATTTACTATCATCGAGCGACGAAATCAAACATCAGAGACATATAATAGAATATAATGTGCACAAAAGAATAAATGTCAACATTGATGTGTATATATATATATATGAAACATGAGTACATCAAAAGTATACATCGCCGACATACATAAACGATCCTCAGATCAAAGCACAAAATACAACATCACTAAATCACAACATATATCAGAGTATCACAAAACATACAAAAATCTCAAAACATCATATGAGATACATCAAGATACATCCAAAAATATCAAAACCTCATAACCACCCACACTATCCTACCCAACTCTCTCACACAAGATCTATCATCGAAAGTGCACTAGGAGAGTCCTCCAAAGAAGCTCAGGAGTCCTCTTACGCTTAAGAGGAGGCGAAGACGAAGAAGGTTGGGTGGTCTTCGATCGGCGTTTGGGTGGGGTTCGTTTGGGTTACGGGGGGTCTGACGGAGGTGAATCGACGGTCATGGGCGATGGACCAGAGGGATCGATCGGAATTCTTGTCTTCGCCATAAGCGCGACGAGACAAGGCAAACAAATGATAAATCTAAAACCCTAGAAACCCTAGCCGAAACCCTAGCAATGAACCCTAACCCTAAGCGCTGAAATCGATTGAAAAGAGGACCTAGATGGAAACCCTAGCAGTTGAGAGTTGGTTAGAAGTTACCCTAGGTTGGATCGACGGCATACTAAGCAGAGATGGCCGGAAAAGTGATCGAAAACGACGAAGGGAGAGGGGGAAGTCGAGCGGGCTCGGGGGGTTTTTGGCTGAGAGTGAAGAGATGAACCGACTAGATCGAAGATAAGTCGGTTAGAATGAGTATAAGTCGATCGGAAGTCGAAAAGACGCAACTGTCCCCGATGCAATTAGTCGGTCACAGTTCAAGCACTGACCGACTAGATGATGATCTAGTCGGTCGGTCAGTGAGCTTGAACTGACTAGTTGTAAACAGTAACAGAAGCCAAAAATCTGACAAGAATTAGTCGGTCTAAGCTCATTCACTGACCGACTAGATCTGAATCTAGTCGGTCGGCCAATGAACTTGGACCGACTAAGAGAGTCCAAAAATTTGAAAATTGAAAAATTTGATTTCTCTCATAATCGCACTTCGACGAAACATCGTAAACCTCTCATTAAACATTATACTACCCCATTAAACATCGAAAATCTGAAATTTGACGTTTAAGAACAAATCGAGCCTAAATTCCGAAAATTCAACGAAAAATCCAGAAAATTCCAATACATCAAGCCTGAAAAAATATAACGAAATTGAATAGCATGCAAGTTTATTGAAAACATATGAATCCTAAATCTCGGATTCACCCATAATCCCCAATTCTCAACGTAACCGCACAAAGGAGTCTTCCTTTAGGGGTTTCGTGAAAATATCGACGATTTGCTTCTGGGTTTCAACGTACACTAATATGATGTCCTTTTTAGCAACATGATCATCTAAGAAATGGTGACGGACATATATGTGTTTAGAACGGAAATGGTGTACCGGATTCTTAGAGAGACATATTGCACTTTGGTTGTCCACCATAATAGGGCAAGTATCACAGTTTATACCAAAGTCTTTAAGTGTGTGTCTCATCCAAAGAACCTGAGCACATGCGGCACCGGCGGCAATATATTCCGCCTCGGTGGTTGAAAGTGATACGGAATTCTGCTTCTTGGAAAACCAAGAGACAATAGAATTTCCTATAAAATGGCAAGTGCCACTAGTACTTTCCCTTTCGGATTTACATTAATCTGCGTCACAATATGAGATTAACTCATATGTGCTAGATTTTGGATAAAGTAATCCAAAATCAAGTGTGTAACTTAAATAACAGAAAATACGTTTTACCGCTACTAAGTGTGACTCCTTAGGTTGAGACTGATAACGAGCACATACACATACGACAAACATAATATCGGGCCTACTTGCGGTAAGATATAGTAAACTACCTATCATACCTCGATATAGACGAATGTCTACATCTTTACCGCCCGTATCCTTATCAAGATGCGTAGTCGTGCTCATTGGAGTCTTCTTCCCGGAGGCATTCTCCATTCCAAATCGCTTAAGCAACTCCACCGTATACTTTGTTTTGTGGATGAAGATTGCATCGTTCATTTGGCGAATTTGGAGACCTAAGAAATACTTGAGCTCACCCATGTAGCTCATCTCAAATTGATCCTTCATCACATTAGAAAACTCTTCGCAAAGAGCAAAGTTAGTAGCACCGAAAATTATATCATCAACATAAATTTGAACTAAAATTATATCATTATTCGAATACTTAACAAATAATGTGGAATCAACTTCTCCCTTTTTAAAACCCAAATCCAAAAGAAAATTCTTTAAACGATCATACCAAGCTCGAGGAGCTTGTCTCAAACCGTGAAGTGCTTTCTTAAGTTTGAAAACGTGATTTGGAATTTTTCATTAATAAAACCCGGAGGTTGAGAAACGTAAACTTCCTCAACAACATCTCTGTTTAAAAACGAACTTTTAACATCCATTTGAAATAATTTAAAATCCTTATGGCATGCAAAAGACAATAATAATCTAATTGATTCTAGTCTAGCTACCGGAGCAAAGGATTCTTCGAAATCGATACCTTCCTCTTGGCGGTAGCCTTGAGCAACCAACCGAGCTTTGTTCCGGACGACGATTTGGTTTTCGTCGGTCTTGTTTTTGAAAATCCACTTTGTCCCTATGACGGTGTGGTTCTTCGATGGCAATGGAACAAGCTCCCAAACTTTATTCCTCTCGAATTGAATGAGTTCCTCCTCCATGGCAAGGATCCAAGTACTATCTTCGCATGCTTCGCTAATATTCTTTGGCTCTATCGAGGAGGCAAAGGCACAATGAGCGAAGTAGTTGACTTGAGATCTCGTCTTGACACTATCAAGGATATTGCCAATGACTTGCTCATGAGGATGGTCATGAACGGTATGAAGTCGTTTGGGAATTCCCTGATCACTAGGAACATTCTCAAAAGATTCATTAGTCGGGTTAGTCTCAATAGAATCAATAGAATTAGAATTAGAATTACCAATAGAATCACATAAGAAATCCATGGAGTCATCATCATTAGTAATTCTAGTTGGGACAAAGCCTTCATTAAATGAGACATGAAGTGATTCCTCGATCGTTGAGGTTCGTTTGTTGTATATCCGGTAGGCTTTGCTACGGGAGGAATATCCAACAAATATCCCCTCATCGGATCTCGGATCAAATTTGTCCAAACTACCATACGTGTTTTTAATAAAACATTTTATGCCGAAAACACGAAAATGTTTAACTTGAGGCAACCTACCAAACAACAATTCATAACAATTTTGTTTAGTGCCGGGCCTCAAAAGTATTCTATTAAACACATAGCAAGCGGTATGTACCGCTTCCGCCCAAAATTGATGGCCAAGTTGGCTATCATCAAGCATCGTGCGAGCACATTCCACTAGCATCCTATTCTTTCTCTCAACAACACCATTTTGAGGAGGTGCGCGAGGGAATGAAAATGTGTGTATAATACCAACTTCATCACAAAATGTTGAGAAAGACTCATTCTCAAATTCCCCTCCATGATCACTACGAATAGTGACAATGGTGGTTCTGATGAGATTTTGTACTTTCTTAACAAAAATTGTGAAGTTTTCAAAAGCTTCATTTTTATTACACAAGGAAATTACCCAAGTAAATCTAGAAAAGTCATCAACGATGACAAGTCCATATCTAGCATTACCTAATGAAGCAACTCTAGTTGGCCCAAATAAATCTAGATGTAATAGCTCTAGAGGCCGCTTAGATGAAATGCTTTTCTTAGGTTTAAATGAAGATTTTGGAAGCTTGCCTCGTTGACACGAGTCACAAAAGCTTTTCTTTTGAAAGACAAGCTTAGGGAAGCCTCTAATAGAATTTAACTTGGAAAGCTTAAAAAGTGTTCTAAAGTTCACATGACCAAAACGTCGATGCCATAAGTGTTGTTCACTTGTGTTGGTAATGAGACATTATTCATGTGATCTTGGAAGATCTAGGATATATATATCCTTATGGCGTGTGACGGAAAACAATACATCATTAGTAGTTTTATTCAAAATATGGCACATTCCTTTCGCAAAGCTAACTTTGTAACCTTTGTCACAAAGTTGGCTTATTGAAATAAGATTGTGGTTTAATCCTTTAACAAGGTAAACATCACATATAAGTGGTTTAGAAGGATTACCCACTTTGCCAACACCTATGATGGTTCCGCTCTCGTTGCCTCCAAAGACGACGCGGTTTCCATTTGCAATGGGCACCACTCCGGAGAGCAATTGAGCGTCACCCGTCATGTGTTTTGAACACCCGCTATCGAGTATCCAATTATTCTTGGAGCCAAATTTAGATTTGTTACTCCATTTCTTTCTCTTGATTACTTATAGATATAAAATATCGTATCATGGTATCCAAGGTCATTGGGTCCAAAAGATTTGACCTTTGGAAGCCAAGTCCAATTGGACTTAGACTTCCCCACATAGTTATCACTATGCACAACATTCATAAAATACGAGTTCATATAAACTTGTTTTTCTTTCATGCTTGTGTTCTTTGGGCTCCAAATAGTGAAAATTTTGGGAGCCTTAATCCTATTGGGAGCATGCATGCGTTGTTGATTTCTACGTGATGCATGTCGTGGATAGGCATAAGGAACATGATGAAATGGTGCATGATGATATTTATTCATATGATGATGTGGGTGAACATATGCATGTGGAGGAACACGTGCGTGAGGGTGTCTCACATGGTGTGCACGTGCCCGTGGATGTGGTGCATAAAAATCATCATATGTGTGAGCATGTGGAGTAGGACGTGTGTTCCTACGTGACATGGTATTGGTGTACATATAAGCATGACCCTTCTTTGGAGGTCCACCCAAAGTGAGTTTCTTTCCAAAAGAGGGTGTGTACGAGGTGGAAGCACCATTGGTAGTTGAACTACCAATAGAGTGTTTGCTACCACTCGTTGAAGCATCGGAAGTTGGCCTAACAAAGGTAGTGGCCGACTTGGATGAATTTCCCAACTTATACCCCAAGCCAATGTGGTGATTGGCCGGAGGTAAGTCATTTAGGATATTATCCAAATGGCCCTTACCCTTATTGAATTCATTGATTCGGCCTAATGTGCACTCATATTTCTTGGTGAGAGAACGCATAGAAGCATCCAAAGTGGATACTTGCGATGTGAGCACATAAACACGAGATTTGAGATTCTCATTCTCAATACTCAAAGTCGAGTTTTGAGAAGTCAAATCCGCTATCTTATGTTCCTCCGAATCCTCAATGCTAACATGTTCAAGTTGAGACTTGAGATTTACAATTTCATTTTTCAACTCTTCAACAACGGTGGCGTTGTTGGTGATGGTAGTTTTAGACGAGGTTTGGATGCTAGCTAAATCATCTTTTACCTTAGTATACCTATTTACTAATTTAGTATATTTAGACCATATTTGCTCATTAGCATGTCTAAGTTCATCCATTGTTACCTCATCGTCTTCGTTGTCCTATCATCGGAAGAGGAGGATCCTTGATCATGCTCCTCTCTTGCCATGAAGCACATGTGTGCTTGCTCCACTTACTCATCGTCCGACTCTCCACTTGACGAATCCTCGGGGTCGGAGAATGTCCCGACAAGTCCCTTCTTGTACCCTTTCTTGTACTTCTTCGACTTGTCGAACTTCGGCGCCTTCCACTTCTCCTTTTGCTTATTTTGAGGACACTCTGCTTTCATGTGTCCTGGCTTGTTGCATTTGAAACACAAAGGAGAGGATGCGTTAGTAGAACTAAACTTCGATTTGTTTTTGAAGTTACCTTTCCGGAAGAACCGGTTGAACTTCTTTGCCATGAGAGCCATGGACTCCAAGTCCAACTCGTCTTCCGAGTCTTCATCATCGGTCGATGTAGATGTTGATGGAGCGGCCTTAAAAGTAATAGCCTTCTTCTTTGGCTCGTCTCGCTTCATGTAGGACTTCATCTTGTCCTGCAACTTAAGCTTGCTATCCTTGCGTACCTCGTACGACATTAAGGTACCCATTAGTTGCACAACCGTATAAGTTTTCATATCATTACCTTCCTCGATGGTGAAGGTACGTTTCTCCCAACAAGAAGGAAGTCCATCGATAATCTTCGAGACTTTCTCCTTTTGGGTGTAGGTCTTACCGAGAGCCTCCAACTCGTTTGTGATGTCGACGAAGCGAGCATAGTACTCCTTCATCTTCTCACCCTGTAGCATATGAAAGAGCTCGTAATCTTTATTAACTACTACGAGTTTAGAGTCTCTTACCCTACTCGTCCCTTCATGTAAGATGAGGAGGGAGTTCCATATTTGATATGCACTCTTACATGTGCATATCTTATTGAAGTCCTCGGGCTCCAAGGCACATTGCAATGCGTTCATTGCCTTGGCATTGCTTACCTCCGCGGCGACCTCCGCGGTAGTCCACTTCTTGAAATCTTCTTCGGCGGGCTCGACATACTCCTTCATCGTGGCCCTCCATAGTGAAGCACTCCGGAGGAAAGTTTCCATCCGACATTTCCAGTACCCGTAGTTGGTACCGTTGAAGAAAGGAGGCCTCGTTGAGGAGTGTCCTTCCATCACCGAAGACGCTCCTTCACGGTTCCTGAAGGTGTTGTAGTCGGAAGGTGGACGAACGCTTTTGTTGTCGTTGGCAGACATAGCTAGGTACTTGGCTCTGATACCAAATGTAATGCCCTACGAAGCTACTGCACAAGTACTAGAGGGGGGGGTGAATAGTACTTTAAAATAATTAAGAGGATAATTCCTAATTATCTTGCAAACTCTAACCAACAATGCGGAAATGCGGAAATGTAAATGTATGACAACAAATAAGAACAATCGTAAACAAACGATATTACTGGGTTCGGATCCACCCAAGTCTCCCCAACTTGTTCTCGGTGATCCTACGTCCCAAACACCCGGATCCCCTCCGGATACTAGAGTTAGAAACCACTAACCCTAGATTTGCACTATGAAATTCTTGTAGATAAACCTCTACAAGACCAAATCATACACAATGTAATTATGACTCCCACAACCCGGGATCACAAACACACTCTCACAACCGAGAGTAAAACTTACAATATGAAAGTAAATGAAATAGAAATTCTTACCGACAAAATCCTATGCCTTGAGTAAAACTTACGATTTAGGGCAAAACGGATTTTGGGGAAGAAGAAGAGGCACCAAACCCTAGCTCCAAGATGTAGATCAGCGGTGGAGAGCTATGAGGTTGTTGGTGACCAATGATCAAGCACTTGGCTTGGAAGGCTCACAATCAATGAATCTCTCTTTTGAAATAAGAGTGAGGGAGAGACTCTTGAATGGAATGAAAGAGCTTTGAATGAGATTTAATGCTTTCTCTTTGATCTCTAAAGTTCACTTAATATCAGCCTTCTGTGCAATGAATGCAGCACTCCAAGTATATATAGGATAGAGGAAAGAGAGAGTAAAAATCGTGGCATTAAATGCTCCAACGGCTCTATTCTGAACCAAACTAGTCGGTCAAAGAAGGTTGACTGACCGACTAGTTCATCAACAAGTCGGTCGGTCAAACAGCATGAACCGACTAATGGTAGAACATCCAAAAGAATAAGTTCAGACTGAAGGGAACTAGTCAGTTAAAGAAGAGTTGCTGACCGACTAGTTTCACAACTAGTCGGTCGGTAACTCAACTGAGACCGACTAAGAGATAAAACTGAAAGTCTGAACACAAATTGATTTAGTCGGTCCAATAACAAATGTTGACCGACTAGTTCATCAACTAGTCGGTCGACAAATGTTCTTTGACCGACTAACGATAAACAGTAGGTATGCATGTACAGTAGAAGCTCAACTAGTCGGTCCAAGAAGAAACACTGACCGACTAGTTCACAAACTAGTCGGTCGGTGAACCTTCTTTGACCGACTAACTGTAAACAGTAAGTGAGCTATGAATTGAGAAGGCAAACTAGTCGGTCCAAGAAGCTTTGCCGACCGACTAGATCACCATCTAGTCGGTTGGTTCTTCTTCTTGAACCAACTAACATGCACAAGAAGTTACGAATCGAAGCGCGAAGCTTCGGGAAAGTTCGTATGGACGTCTACTAAGATCCTAGTTCTAAGATATGAGCGTTATGAAGATTTAAACCGTAAGACCTACTCAAGGCTTAACATTCTACGAAAGAAGCTAGAAGACTATAAAATAAACTTGACGATACCGTCTTCAAAAGCTTCAATCGAATCTTCATGACTTCAATCAACGTCCTTGAGCTTCAACGAAGCTTTAAGCATACGATCACGTGCTTTGAGAAGTCTTGAGACGTCGCTTTAGATGTTCATATGAATTTGGTGACGATCTCCATAACTGCGCTCACAAAGAGTTAGTTCACGATATATTTATGTTTGTTCATCATCCAAAACCAAATCCGGGGAGTCCAATACTCAACATCTGGGTCAGGATTTCAGCGGGGACCACGGTCGTGACTTTGCCGTCGCTTCGGACCTTGGCGGCCGACCTGGGTGCCTTTCCCTTCTTGGGATCCCTTCTGATCGTCGACGACGAGGCGGCAGCATGCCGAACCGCTATATCTACCTCCCACTGTTCCTGCCAAGACAACGACAACGCCTCCTACACCACCGGCTCCGATTCGGTGGAGCCACCCTCATCTAGTTCGCCGAACCACTGCTCGATAAAAGAATTGGAGGCGGAAGAAGCAGCCAAAGGCATCGACGGTTTGAGAGAGTACCTAGGACGATGAACGGAGCTTCGATGGTTGTGAACGGACGACGACGGTCGACGGCGACTGCTCTCAGCAACGACGGGGAAACAAAAATTTCGATAATTTGGGAGAAAGCTCCCTCCCGCTGACCCTCCATATCTATTTATAGAGAGATTTGGGCGATCTCAGCCGTCGGACGTGGGCCACGTGGCGAGATCTGAGCGGGACGGGACTGGCGCCTCGAGTTCTCCCCAAAATCGCGTCAACCACGCGTCACTCTCTGAGTGGATATATGCCTCGAATTCTCACCATCTTCGAATCACCATCATGACCTGCGAGATCTGGCGGTCAGTTCGAATTAAATGCTGCCGACCAGCCTTCATCTAAGGAGAATGCGACACGTCATCTGAGCCGAGCAGGGCTTGCCGTTTCGAACTCGAATGATGGGGGCAATTGTTACGGCTTTAAGGCCGGCCCAGATAATAAAGTCACATTCATTTTGAAGCCCAAATAGAAGGTCGTCACGACACTGGGAAGCTCTCCTCGCCGAGCGGCAAGCTCGCCATCAGGATCAACAAAAGAAGCCCGCTTACTCTCCAATGAGAACCGCGACCAGACAGTCCAAAAACACCAAGCTCAGCCGCCAAGCTTGACTCTTGCCAAGGGCAGCCTAGCATAAATATCTCTGACAGGCTGACGTAGGGCTATCTACGCCCCCATTAATGCTAAAGGTTACGGGCGAAAACTGATGGTCGCCCGTCGCATCCCCATTAATGCATTAATGAGTCTGACACTGTCTGACACCCATAAATGCATAAATATCTTTGATACCCACCGCCGACCTATCGCTTCACCACGTGCGTTCCAGTTAAGCAGACTCGACAGCTGATTGGACGACGAGCAACCGACTCTCAGCCATATAAATACCCCCCCTCCAGCCACCAAGGAGGGGTTGGTTAGTTGAAATCTCTAACTTCTTTCCAGCATTCAAGGTCAAATATCTTCCATAAATTCATGCCTTCCTCACAAGCTCGCCACGCAACGCCGATCTGCCTTAAGATCGTCTAGCGTGTTCGACATACTCCATACAAGTCACCCACTGACTTAAGCATTGGAGAGGCTACGGGTTGACAGCCAACCCCGCCTTTCTGACAAGTTGTTATTCTCGCAGGAAGCTCTCTTCAGCTACCGAGAGTCGGCGACCTTCGGCGACCATCAGACGACCTTCGCCTAGCGTGCTCCAAGCGGTTCTAGCCTCATCGTCAACCCCTCACTAGTAATCATTGTACATGTGATTCCCATTTAATATAAAATCCTATTGTTAGGCATACTTGACCTGCAATAGCATTGTAATTGCATGTTCACATGTAGTCACCTACAATTGGATTTTTTATGGATAATTAATCCGTTTAAATCTTTTTAATGATTTATTTATATAGCCCACTTTTTGGATGTGAGGACAAACTTCAGGGTGTTCGACATTATTCCGGTTGAACGTTGACAATAATCATCAATCAGGTCATGAAGCATCACATACGTAATCCACAAACTATAAGATAGTTGTTAAATATACCGGGAAGATTCTGAAGTATTTAGTCTTTTTGTCACTTTTGTCAAAATAATCACATCAAATCTGTCATCCATAAGATCTGATGTGATTATTTCGACAAAATGACAAAAAGACCACAGTACATCGGAACCTTGCCGATGTATTTAGTAGGGGTGTGCATGGGTACAGGGTACCCAGATACTCGATCGGAACCTACCCTAACGGGTAGGTTCTGGGTAGATAGTTATCGGTTCCGGGTAAGTTCCGGGTAGGAAAATTTGGAACCGACGGGTATCGGGTCCGTTTCCGGTTCCCGTTTATAGAATACGGGTACCCAGAACCGGAACCGATATTATATATATATATATATATATATATATATATATATATATATATATATATAATATTAAGGATCAAAATATATAAGAGTGATCCACCCTGACTGTATCTAATTTGAACTTATAATATTAGTGAGTACAACTTGCATCCTGAAGTTTTGAACACCGTGTAAGTTCATTAAACAATGCATTTGAATCAAAGATCATATTGTTCTCTTATGCGTTCAAAAGAGTAGTAGAAGTAAACGTGAATCATTCTTCCATATGTCTAGCTTTATCTAGTAGAAATGATTGGTCAGTATGCATTTATTACTGAAGAAAGAGACTAGAGACAATATTTTACTTCCAGATTGATTTTTATTCATGCGTATTTGAGGTAATTGTTATGCACAGATTATTTGGAAATCATTGTTCGTAATGCCTCGCAAATTAGATTTTTTTTTTACAGGGTACCCGGAACCTACCCTGAACCATAGGGTCCGGGTAGGGTCCGGGTATAGGGTTCAACTGGGTAGGTTCCGGGTCCAAATTTTAGGAACCGGTCCCTTACCGGGTAGGGTCCGGGCAACATGAAAAAAACAGGGTACCCGGACCCGCACACCCCTAGTATTTAACAGGACCCAACAATAAACCACCTTGAATCTGATTAGAGTTATTAATTATTTCACCCTTATTCATCCCAGTAAATTTTGGTCCCATCACTGTCTCCATAACGTGTCCCCTCAATCTTTGCACATCCCAAGAGAGGCCTGGCTCCTGAGCCTGAGCCTAGGCCATGAGCACCTGACACACTACCTCCACCCAGCTCATGCTCTTCTCGCTCGCTCCATGCTACCCTCTTCAATGCAACGCGTCCGAGTTCAATCCGCACGTACGGTTTATAATTACGACTACTAATCTCAGTTTCAACGAGAGGAAGACTACATGCACCCCTAACATAGGGGTGCATGTAATTATTAGTGACTAAAAAGGAAAAAAACAAGTTAGAGAGGCTATGAGGTGACAATAAGATGGGATATAATTTCTTTTTTAAGTATTCAATCATTATCTACACCCCTATGCATAGGGGTGTATTTAGCAATTCTCTTCAACAATACACACTATATATCTAGCTCATTTTGATCTCTCTGTCTGTGTGCGAGAGATGGCCGCTCAAAATTTTACCGGTCAAGGTCAGCCCAGTACCGGTGCAGCAGACGTTAACAGTGACATCACCACCTACGTGCAGGCGGAGCCATGGACCTTCAAACAAGTTGTCCAGAAGCTGACGGGGGCCCCACCGGCCTCTCCACGCGACCTCCCTGTCGTCCTCGTTGCCGATGCGGGCCCCTGCACAAGAAGATCACCACCATCGAATCACTGCGGCGGCGGACCGAACGGTGGTTTCAAGAGGCCGAAGCTGCAGGAACGGAGGCCGGCACCCGTAAATCTCAGTCCAGCGCCTGTACTGCGCCGGGTTAACTACATCCTGGGCTCCCCAGTGTCGGCCATGGATTCTTGCTTTGTTCTTTCATCGCCGAGTCCGTCGTCATCATCATCCTCCTCCTCATCCTCTTGGATTATGCATTATCCTTCGCCAAGAAAGTTTTGCGATGAAGATCATGCTCGGCCTCCCAGATTGCTTCCATTGTTCCCCCTAACTTCTCCTCTCAAGGATGACGCAAAATCGACATAGAAGGCTTTTAACTAGCCTTTTCCGTTTAAATTGTTATTAGACTAGAAATTAACCACGCACAGAACGCGGGGTCGCCCAAAAATTGGCGAGTCTCACGTGCAAACCCGCAAATACGTGGATAGATGGTGTGTTTTTTTGGGTTAGTTTGGTGGTGGTGGTGGTGGGGTGGGGGGGTTGTGTGGGGTTGTGTGGGGTGTTCTAAGGGCACTGGTAAATTCGCTATTCTGTTACTAGGCCATGGTTTTTTTTGTATCATATATGACGATGTGACATTGTCATAAGATACAAATGTATCACTTGGGACAAAATTCAAAAACATAACTCAAATATATAATAGAATTTACGTATTTGATGTTTTTTATTTGCTTTCTCCTTTTACATTTTAGTTTGTTCTCGATGAATCTATTAATTACTATAATTAAAACGTTTATACTTAGTACGAAATGTAATCGCACTTGTTACGGCCTTAAGGCCGGTCCAGAAGATAAATGCTCATATATTCGAAGCCCAAACGAACAACACTCCAACTATTCCGAATGAGAACAAGCTTGCCTTCCTAAACGACAAGCTCGCCTATTCTCCACCTGAAGAAGTGCGGTCGGAGAAAGACTCGGGACGCCAAGCTTGGCACCCATTATGGGCGACCTACCATGAAGGGTAACCTACCAAGAACAAATATCTCTGACAGGTTGACGTAGGGCCACCTACACCCCCATTAATGCAAGAGATTAAGAGCGAGAACTGATGGTCGCCCATCGCGTCTCCCATTAATGCATTAATGACACTTACACCTTCTGATACTCATTAATGCATAAATATAGCTGACATCATCGTCGACCTATCGCGTCTCTACTTGTGCAGCTAAGCAGACTCGGCAGATGATTGGACGGTGATCAACCGACTCTCGACCCTATAAATAGCCCCTACAACCACCAAGGAGGGTGTTGGTGAGTTGAAATCTTAAACTCCTATTCAATACTCAAGGTCGGATATCCTCCGTATATCTCTGATTTCCTCATAATCTCGCCACGTTACAGCGATCTATCTTGAGATCGTCAAGCATGTCCGACATACTCCATAAAAGTCACCCACTGAATTAAGCATCGGAGAGGCTATAGGTTGATAACCAACCCAGCCTTTCTGACGAGTTGTTCTCGCAGGAAGCTCGCCTCACCTACCAAAACCCTGTGCATTGCTTTCAGTCTCTATCTACAATCAGATCCTTTCTGAACCCTCCCTATGACCGCTATTAAAGATAAGCTTTTTCCGATAGTTGCCGTGTATTGTGTGTTTTGGAATTAGGGGAAGCAAAGCTTCAACAAGCAAGTAGAATCTTTCTGGCAAAGCTTCAAACAAAGAGGTTGGGTATCACTGATTTGAGTCCACTTTACTTTAGTTAAGAAGAAAGATAGCGACCGGGTGGCTTATTGATCAAAGGAAGGCTCGTTTAGTAGACATCGAGGGAGCAACAAGCGTAGGCTGAAAAGGCAATATGCCAAAGCAACCCCGGGATCCCCTCCGGGGTCAGTACTCAATCAAGTACTATCTTCTTTCCACGATTACATCGCCTTGCTTTTAAGCTGGCTGCGTTTTGTAGCGCGCGTACTCTGATCCTCTTCTACGAATCTACAACTCTCTTTACTGAGCGAGACTGTATCCAGATCTAAATAATCCGCCAAAGAGCCTTCTTCTAACTAGGAGAGACCAACAGGTGACCTTGGATCCTTCGCCTACGGAGTGCATTTCTAGTCGTTCTAGCCTTATCGACAACACCATACTTGTAATCACTGTACCCGTGATTCCCTCATAAAACAAATTATATTGTTGGCGGGCTTGACCGGCTATATCAACATTCGTGCATGATGGCACAACCCTTCTATGTCACTATAACTAGTCTTTTCATGTGTGATGCGCTTGTCATGTCAATGTGATTTAGTAGCAGTGATAATCACCTAAAACATTTGGCTCAAGTCCATGGTTTGTAAAGCCTCATTTGATCAGAAGCTAAAACATGCTTAGCAAAAACGAAGGCACATCATCAAAGTAGAATTACTAATTTGCACATTTATAAACTATATGTGGAAAATGGGTATCATCTATCCGAGGAAAATTTCCTCCTTGGCAGCCATACTATTTTTTCCCTTCGATCTAATCCATTCCTTTTGATCTTCATGTTTTAAAATCTCAAACCCCTAATTTTCTAGTGAATTCAATGAGATTTTGCTCAATCATTTATCTATCGCAAGTTTAACGGTTTCGTCATAACAAATTTTTTTTGCAACATTTAGGATCAATGACGAAACCTTTAGAGTTCACCTAAAAATTGGTATTTTAGGTTTTTAGAACATGAGCAACAAACCGAACAGATCCGATCATTGACAAAATAGAGGGAAAGGGTGTTGCGTGAGTTAGCCAAGAAGGAAATTTCTCCCTCGACTAGCTGATCTCCATATTCCTCAAACTATATGTATGTGTGTGTGTGTCTATATGAGAAAAAATAACTATGCATGTGCATAGCTAAATTAGACTAGTGTTTGTATTGGAAGTATGTCTTATCCATATGATAAGACCATATCTATTGTAACCCTATCCTTGTACGCTCTTACCTCTACTATAAATAAAGGACTGGGATCTCCTCCCAGATTTGATGTTTCACAACACGTTATCAGCACGAACCTATAATATTTTTCCACAAAACCCGATCGTTGCAAAAGCGGAGGAGAAGGCGGTAGATCCACACGCTCGGCTTCGTCCACTAGGAACAAGCGTCATTTTCCACGCATAGGCTTCATCAACCATTGCTAGATCTGGAGGACGGATCTAGAGGTACAATCCTTAAAAATTTTATTTTTATCTGATCATAATTGTTTTTTCCATCGATCTAGCAAGATCAAAATGGAGATTGGGTTGATATTCTAAAACAACGATTTTTAATCGTCGATTTCATGTTTTTCGTATCATTAAAACCCTTATTTTAGGGTTCATATTCTCTAAAATATGTTTGATATAGAATAAATTTGTTACGCACAAATTTGAGTTACCCTTCACGGCATCTTCGCCGTGCCCGCCCGCCTTCGCGGCGACGTCGCCCCCTCGACAGCCCGGAAGGAGGCAACCCCCCCGCCTAGTGGCGGGGTCATCCCCCCCTTGAGCCCCACCTCATGGTGGGGTTCCCCCTGCCTAGCGGCAGGGTCGGCCCCCCTTGAGCCCCGCCTCAAGGTGGGGTTCCCCCCGCCGCCGTGTGCAGCCTGTCACTCTGCGTCGCTGAAGGGGGTGGCGGCAGCGACAAACCCTAGCTACCGCCCCTCCTTTCCCTATGTTTCGAAAAAAATATTTTTTTTCATGCGAGCCTCAGGCCCGCAGGCTGAAATTGTCACAAAAAACAGGGAAAAGAAGTGCGCCAGCTTGACGCCTGCAGCCCCATTGGGGACCTCCGGCCGCAACCAATTTTTAACAAAATAATAATATTTTTTTGTTGCGGGCCTGAAGCTCGCAGCGTGGCTGCGGGCTTCAGGCCCGCAGGCCGAATAAGCTGAAAAGAAAAAGAAAGAAAGAAATTGAAAATGAAAAGGGGAGGAGGATTTATTAAAAATAAATTGGTTTTTTGGGGCCAAAAATTCAAGAAAAATTGATAACAAGAGCGGACGAAAATGGGACCTTTTGGGGATTATTTGGGGTGTAACGTCCCGCTTCCCAAGATACGATGGAAGCGAGAACGTTACTGTCACGCCCCGCTTCCCAAACTACGGAGGCGAAGCGTGACTAAGGACCGCTTAGGCCGGAGCTGTGAAGCTCGGACCCAATAAGCGTATGTGCGGTACTACAAGACGAAGGAACAGGTCTCTGCAGGTTAGTACGGAACAACAAAAGTACTAAAAAGAAACATTCATTTTATTCCAACATAACAATCCAGAAGTACTGAGAGTCTAACAAAAGCCCGACACGGCTACAACAACTGAAAGGTAAACTACTGGTGCAAGCACCCAACCTAGACATAAAATAAACGGTGCTACGCACCCAACTAAACTGCAGTGAAACCTCTGGATCAACAACGTGAAGGCCTCTAGCTCTAGTCCTCGTCGGGCACGTACTCTGGGTCGACGTCCCCAGGCTCTACGTACTCCGACAGGTCCACCTCGTCAATGTACTCCGGCTCAACACCTGACGTACAACACCCAAAAGAAAGGAACTATACGTCAGGT
Source organism: Scilla litardierei (assembly GCA_030789695.1). NCBI lineage: Eukaryota > Viridiplantae > Streptophyta > Magnoliopsida > Asparagales > Asparagaceae > Scilla > Scilla litardierei. Next base: position 60,974,925 of record CM061134.1, read on the forward strand.
AAAGTCTACAAAAGAGGGTTAGACTCTACTGCAAGTGTACTGAAACTTTAAGCAATGATTTACTGGTTGATTAGCATGCTGGGGTTATAACATAGTAACAAAAGAAGGTAGTCGGAGCAGGAAAAGTAAAACACGTCAAGCAGTAGTCGTAGCGTGTACTACGGACTACGGGACTAACCTAAACGGGTCCAGACAAGACGTGACAAGACAAGACAGGACATGACACGACAAGACACATGTGACTCGAGTGGTTCACGCCTTACGGTTCGAGGGGGGATCAGACCCTCTCCCCGTGCGCATGCTCAACCCTACCCCAACCCAAGTGCACAAGACAAGTCCGTACAAGGGATCATTCACTCTAGCTTGGTGAGTGCCCTATTGCCCGCAAGCTGTGTATCAGTACAAGGGATCACTCGGTGAGTGCCCTATTGCCCACAGGCTGTGTATCAGTACAAGGGATCACTCACTCTATCGAGTAAGTTCCCTATTGCCCACAAGCTGTGTATCAGTACAAGGGATCACTCACTCTGTCGAGTGAGTGCCATATTGCCCGCAAGCTGTGTATCAGTACAAGGGATCACTCACTCTGTCGAGTGAGTGCCCTATTGCCCGCAAGCTGTGTATGACAAGACACGACGTGACAAGACATGGATGGTTCTTCTAGGGGGTCCACACGCACGCACACACAAGATAACCCTAAGGTGTCAAAAATTGTTGTTGAGCTTAGACTTCGTCGTCAAGTCTAAGCTGTCAAGGGACGTCCCGGACGCTATCATTTCACGTCCGGTTCTATTTTTTCACATTTTAACAGTTCTAAAAGTCTTAGACCTAATGCACGACCAAAAGTGCAAGTGAGTACACTTGCCTGCGGTAGCGAGTGTGTCGTCCGTCTGGAGCATCCCGTCCAAGCATCTCGTCTGCGGTAGTCCATCTGAAACAGGGTCACGACGACGATGTTAGGTCGCGTTTTTCAACAAATCCTATTAGGGTTTGTTTCTAAAATTGACGGGATTACCCTAACAGTCAAAAAGTCACGTTTTGATGTTTTGGTTTAGTTTAGATCGACGTCTACCCTATGTGCACAGAAAAATTGTCCGATTGTCGATCTTTCCTACGGTGGGCAGCGTTTTACAGATGCTGAAAATAAATTTAGTTTAAGTTGACCAATTTTAGTTTAGGGTTTGATTGAACTATGGTGTGGGTTCGCTACGAGTTAGGGGGCCAACCTCTCTAGTGTTTGATGTAGAACGAAAGTAGAGTCTGAACGGTGACGGATCTGAACTGTACGACAACGGAACGTCTCCTTGTGGCAACGGGAAGATCTACGGTAATGAAGTCGATGGGGCAGTGATCTGGGAAAGCGAAACAGTGATCAAAGGAACGTCAGGAAGGTGTCTAGTGGCTTCGGAAGCACGGACAGCGAGACGAGCCCGGTAGCGGTCCGTAGGAAGTGTAGGCGACGTCAAGGAGCCGCAGAATAGCGAGCAAAAGGGGGACAATGGCCAAGGGGCCAAAACAGTGAGCAATGGAGGCAGAACGTCGAAACGACGTCGTTGAAACGTCGGATGATGCGTTGGCTGGCCTGTGGAGGATGTCGACGAAAAGATCCGGCCTGGGGGAATCACTGGCGGTGTATGGCTGCCGGGGCGACGTCGGAAAATGCAACTGTGGTCGGAAAAGATCACAACAGGCTGCTGCAGTTGCTGCTGCGCGAAAAAGTCCGTCAGCGGCTGTCTGTTGCCGGCGGTGGGGAGCAGGCATCGGGAGGGGGGTCGTGCTGGTCGGAGTTGGTGTAGGGGAAGTCTGCCGACGAAGGTTGAAGAGGGAGGCCGAGCTTGCTTGCGTGGAAGAGGGTTAGGGTTTTCGTTCGGGGTTTTACTTGCGGCGGCTGAGAGAGTTGAAACGTTTTGCATGGGGTATTGGTGACAGCCGATGAAACAAAACTAGCCCTAGGTTATTAAATACTAAAGGGGGGAAGTTTGGTTGCAAAACGTAGGGATTGATTGGGAGTGGCTGATGTGGGATGCACCTAGGATCTTAAAAAAATCGGTTATTGATTCGATGTCCTCTTTTTTAACAGTTTTGTTAAGAGTAAGTTTTTTTTGAATGCTTATTATCAAAAGAATTAGTAAGGAAGATATAAAAGACCCTCCTTATAAAATCAATCTGGCTAATGTGGGGTTTAAGGAAATCTTTAAGCGATGAAAGGAAACGCACAGAAACAACTAATTTAATTATTAAAAAAATTGTTTTTAATAATAAAAGTGTGTTATGCAGAAAAGGTCTACGGACACCAAAAAATAAAAGGAAAATACTGGAGTGATCGCGCCTCCGAGAGGATTGTGAATACGGGGTTCAGCCACGTGTTCGAGCTACGTAAAGCAATAACAAAATCAGATACGGTGACACCCACACAAAACAACCAAGGATACACGCTACAAACGTTCGGTTGGAAAGTGACAGTTACATTCTACCCCACTAAAATAAAGATTCCGTCCTCGGAATCAACAACACTAATCAGTAAACAAAAATGGGAACGCTCTCTCATCTACTCCTCGTGCTTCCAAGTGGACTCTCCAGGTGATCCGTGACACCACATCACTCTCACCAGGTCGACTACCTTATTCCTCAATTGCTTCTGTCGACGATCTAAAAATCTGCACAGGCTGCTGGTCATAAGTCAGGTCCGGACTGTAATGCCCTGATAGCTACTGCACAAGTACTAGAGGGGGGTCAATAGTACTTTAAAATAATCAAGAGTATAATTCCTAATTATTGTACAAACAAAACCAACAATGCGGAATGAAAATTGACAACAAGAATTAAGCAATGCAAACAGGCGATTTAATAGGTTCGGATCCACCCAAGTCTCCCCGACTTGTTCCCGGTGATCCTACGTCCCAGACCCGGATCCCCTCCGGCTATTTGAGCTAGAATCCTCTAACTCAAGTTTGCACTATGAAATTCTTGTAGAAACTACTACAAGATAAAATCATACAAAGATCGAAATGTGACTCCCACAAACCGGGATCACGATCTTCTCTCACAAACCGAGAGATAACCTCAAATATCAAATGAGATGAAATAATAAAACACTTACCACAAAACCCTATGCCTTGAGAAATACTTACTGATTTCGGGCAAGAAGGGATTTTAAGGAAGAAGATAGCACCAAACCCTAGCTCCACCAAGATGAACAGCAATAGATGGCTAGGGTGAAGTTGGTGACTTGGATTCAAGCTCTTATCTTGAGTAGCTCACAATGAATGAGAATCTCTCTTGAGGAATTAGTGCTCAAAGAGTAGGGGAGAGATTCTAGTGAAGTGAGAGAGCTTAGAAATGAGAATGAATGCTCTTCTCTTTGATTCTCTAAATCTCAATAATGGCAGCCTTGAATGCAAGCTTGAAGCTCATCAAGTTTATATACGAGAGAGAGAGAGAAGAGTTCAGCAAAAATCGTGGCATTAAAAATCGTGGCATTAAATACCCAACGGATCTATTTCTGAAGCTGCTTAATCGGTCTAAGAAGGATCACTGATCGATTAGTTTTGCAACTAGTTGGTCGGTGAACCTTCTTGGACCGACTAGAAGGTTGACAGCAAAGATAATGAAATCAAGAGATAGAACTAGTCGGTCTAAGAAGAAACACCAACCGACTAGTTTGACAACTAGTCGGTCGGTGAACCTTCTTGGACCGACTAATTGATCAACAGTAAGTAAGCTGAATTTCACAAGGAAAACTAGTCGGTCTGAGAAGAGACACCAACCGACTAGTTTGACAACTAGTCGGTTGGTGATTCTTCTTTGACCGACTAACTTGTTAACAGTGTATATGCTGAGTTGAACTAGGAGAACTAGTCGGTTCAAGCAGGATTTCCAACCGACTAGATTGTCATTTAGTCGGTTGGTTCTTCTTCTTGAACCAACTAAGATACATAAGAAGCCGTGAAATGAAGCGATAAGCTTCGGGAAAGTTTCTAATGGCTTCTAAGGCAATCCTAGATCTAAGATATGAGCGTTATGAAGATTGTTAAGTAAGTCCTACTCAAGGCTTAACATTCTATACGATGAAGCTAGAAGACAATAAAATAAACATGACGAACCGTCTTCAAAGCTTCAATCCGAATCCCTTGACTTCATTAATAACTCCTTGAGCTTCAACGAAGCTTCAGGCACACGATCACGCGCTTTAAGAAGTCTTGGGGCGTCGCTTGAGATGTACGAAGTAATTTGGCGACGATCTCCATAACTGCGCTCAAATAGAATTAGTGCACGATATTTATGTTTGTTCATCATCAAAACCAAATCCGGGGAATCAATACTCAACATTCTTCCCCTTTTTGGTGATGACAAACCAACATAAATATTAATCAATAATAATGATACAAATGAAATTTACTTACTCCCCCTGCATTGATGACTCGTTAGTTCCATATTAAATAATAAACATAAGCATCAAGCAGACGAGAAAAGTATAAAACATGATCCAATTATTGAAATATAGGATCGGAATCCATTTTTATATCTTCACTCCCCCTGAATCTAACATATCAAATTAGATTCACGGTAAATTGCTTTAAATTATCATTTAGCTCAAAGTCATTATTAATTCTCTCCCCCTTTGGCTTTATCAAAAAGAGCGGGAGGAGAACAACGACAACAACCATGGCTAAACAAAAAATCTAAACACAGGAGTCGAAGAATACGACAACGGTCCAAATGACACCAAGGGAAATATATCGAAGAATATCAAAGCGTGCCAACGAGACCATAGTCGAAAAGCGAAAAGTGAAATCATCAAAAGTCAAAATCAAATTCACGTATTGAGTAAAGGAACATACTCTCCAATATCAACATTTTTAGCTAATTTAGTGCATGGAAAACAATTCTATGTTTTCATACAAACAACGCTATTTAATCAATATAAACGTCGAGCGACGAGGTAAACATCAGAGACATAAATACAATGTGCACACAGAAATGAATGGCAACATGATGTATATATATATATATGGATACAACAAAAATTATACATCAGCCAGCAAAAAAAATAAACCTTCAGCAGGTCGGTGCACATCATACAACACATGTCACAACATACATCGAAGTGTATCACAAAACATACATACATCAAAATGTATCACAAAACATACAAAAAATACACATCCACCCATCTATCCTAACCCCACTCTCTCACAACAGATATATCGTCCAAATGCTCATGGGAGAGTCCTCCAACGAAAGCTCAGGAGGCGGAGGCAGGATCAACACCAGCAACAGGCTGTGCAGATGAAGTGATGGTCTCTGGAACGACTGGAGTGTCCACCGAAGGGATGGTGGCAGTAGGAGTGCTCTCGGGAGCACGAACAGAAGAAGTGCCAACAGAAGTACCCTCAGGGGCACGAACTGGAGAAGCAGTAAGCTCCTCATCCTCAGCAACATCCATAGCCTCATCGTCAGAAAGTGTAGGAGGAACCTCAATGTCCAGATGTTCGCAGATGCGTGCAAGCATCTCCTCACATCGTGCAATACGAGCTTCTTGACGGCTCATGGAAGCAGAAGAGTCAGGGCATGAAGGTGGAGGAGGAGCTGAAGGGGTAGTCCGCTGAACGTGACGCAAGGCCGCAAGAGACTTCTTGACGGCAGTCGCGTTCAGGGGAGGACCCAAGGGACGCTGATCATCAGGAGGGAGAGGAACGCCAAAGTGGCGGAAGACAAGAGTCAATAGGCAAGGATATGGAATATGAGCTGACTTGGTGGACTTCCTAATGCACTCAAAGGAATCCATCATGTCCAAGATGATGCGGGCCCAATTTATCTCGCTCCCAGCAAAAAGAGCGTAGATAAGCTTCAGGAATGGCTGGGATGGCAAGCTGGAGGAGCCGTACTTCGGGAGAAGACACGACTTCAGAATGAGATTTAGGACCCATGCATTAGGCTTGAATGATTTCGAGGGAACGCCAATCATGGCAGGAGGAATGACATGGAACATCTCAGCAAGAATGGACTGATCGAGATCGTGGATATTATTCACGGAGATATCTGAGGGGAGCAGGCCAGAGGAGGAGACACCAAGCAACTGCCCTAAGATCTCTGCCGTGAGGACAATGGGTGTCCCTAAGACAGTGGTCTCAATGCAGTGGGTGTCATCATACTCACCCCGGACTCGATTGGCATAGAATAGTTTGACGAGTCTAGGATAGGGATGAGGATTCGCCTTGGGACCATGGCCAAGATAATCTTGGAGGCCGCTATAAGAGAGGAGATCTGCGAGCTGAGGAAAGTCAGAGAACTGAACGAAATGCTCTAGAATCAATGGAAAGTGCTTGATACAGTTGTATGCCACAAGACACAAAGGGTCATCGCGACACAACGAAATATCAACCCCACCCGAAGGCATGGGAGCTTCCCCTTTGACGGACGAGAGGTAGAGCGAGGAGGAGGAGTAGGAGCCTTCTCGGTATGCCCAGTCTCTGGGATATAGTCAGCGTCGGAGTCAGAGGAGGCTGTGGGGGGAGTGGGAGCACGAAAGGTGCCCTGGGTCAAATGCTTGGTCCGGGGCTTGGAAGATGATCGGGCTGTATGCCTAGAGGGAGCCGTCTTCTTCTTCTTGGAAGGAGGCGAAGAAGATGATGGACGAGTGGTTTTGGCGCGGCGTTTGGGAGGATTAGGGTTGGTTGATGGCTCGACGGTCATGGGGGATGGAGCGGTAGGATGGATAGGGATGCGTGTTTTCGCCATGATATTGCGACGAGACAACACACAAATGCAGGAGATCGAACGAATTAGAACGAGATATGAACCATAAGTTGAACGAAATTGAACTAAATCGAACGAGGTTGATCAGATATGAACCCTAAAAACAGATAGGGAGAGAAATATGATACCCTAGGAGGAGGAGAAAGGGTCGACGACAGCTGACGGTGGCCAGAAACGACGGCGCACGGCGGAGGGATCTGAGGAGACGCGGGAGCAAGGGTTTGAGGAAAGCTAGCGCACCGATTAGAATGAGTTTTAATCGGTGCGAGGGGGGTTATAATCGATTTAATGAGTCAAAAACACAAATGCCCCCGCGCAACTAGTCGGTCTGAGTTCAAGTGCTGACCGACTAGAATGCAATCTAGTCGGTCGGTAGATGAGCTTGGACTGACTAACATGCAGACAGCAAGTCAGGTCAAAATTAGGGCATGAACTAGTCGGTCTGAGTTCAATCACTAACCGATTAGAAGTGAAACTAGTCGGTCGGCAAATGAACTTGGACCGACTAAAAAAGTCCAAAAATTTGAAAATAAGAAATTTTGAGTTCTCTCCAAAGAACACTTGGACAAATCATCGAAAACACTCGCATACGTTCTTATTCTACCCCATAAAACTAGAAAATCATAAATCCGACGCGTAAATCGAAAAACCAAACATAAATCCCGAATATCACAACAAATCTAGCATGAACATAAAAAATATCATTATCATGCAGGATTAAAGAAAATATGAATCCTAAATCTCGGATTCACCCATAATCCCCAATTCTCGACGTAACCGCACAAAGGAATCTTCCTTGAGTGGTTTCGTGAAAATATCGTCGATTTGCTTCTGGGTTTCAACGTACACTAAAATGATGTCCTTTTTAGCAACATGATCATCTAGGAAATGGTGACGGACATATATGTGTTTGGTACGGGAGTGGTGTACCGGATTCTTAGAGAGACATATTGCACTTAGGTTGTCCACCATAATAGGACAAGTATCACAGTTTATACCGAAGTCTTTAAGTGTGTGTCTCATCCAAAGAACCTGTGCACATGCAGCACCGGCGGTAATATATTCCGCCTCAGTGGTTGAAAGTGATACGGAATTCTGCTTCTTGAAAAACCAAGAGACAAGAGAATTTCCTATAAAATGGCAAGTACCACTAGTACTCTTCCTGTCGGATTTACATCCAGCATAATCTGCGTCACTATATGAGATTAACTCATATGTGCTAGACTTTGGATAAAATAATCCGTAGTCGAGTGTGTAACTTAAATAGCGGAAAATACGTTTAACCGCTACTAAGTGTGATTCCTTAGGTTGTGACTGATACCGAGCACAAACACATACGGTGAACATTATATCAGGCCTACTGGCAGTAAGATATAATAAACTACCTATTATACCTCGATATAGACGAATGTCTACATCTTTGTCGCCCGTATCTTTATTAAGATGTGTAGTAGTGCTCATTGGAGTCTTCTTGCCAGAAGCATTCTCCATTCCAAATCGCTTTAGCAACTCCACTGTGTACTTGGTTTGGTGGAAGAAAATTCCATCGTCCATTTGGCGAATTTGGAGTCCTAAGAAATATTTGAGCTCACCCATGTAGCTCATCTCAAATTGGTCCTTCATGACATTAGAAAACTCTTCGCAAAGAGTGAAGTTAGTAGCACCGAAAATGATATCATCAACATAAATTTGAACTAAAATAATATCATGATTGGCATACTTAACAAAAAGTGTTGAATCAACCTCACCCATTTTAAAACCCAAATCCAAAAGAAAGTTCTTTAGGCGGTCATACCAAGCTCTAGGAGCTTGTCTCAAACCATAAAGTGCCTTCTTAAGTTTGAAAATGTGATTTGGAAATTTTTCATTTATAAAACCCGGAGGTTGAGAAACATAAACTTCCTCAACGACATCTCCGTTCAAAAACGCACTTTTTACGTCCATTTGAAAAAGTTTGAAATCTTTATGGCATGCAAACGATAATAAAAATCTAATAGATTCTAATCTAGCTATAGGTGCGAAAGATTCCTCGAAATCTATACCTTCCTCTTGCCTGTAGCCTTGAGCAACTAACCTAGCTTTGTTCCGGACAACGTTTTGGTTCTCGTCGGTCTTATTCTTGAAAATCCACTTCGTTTCTATAACGGTGTGGTTCTTCGAGGGCAATGGAACTAGCTCCCAGACCTCATTCCTCTCAAACTGAATGAGTTCATCTTCCATGGCTAGGATCCAAGAACTATCTTCGCATGCCTCGTTGATATTCTTTGGCTCCACTGAAGAGGCAAAGGCACAATGAGCGAAGAAGTTGACTTGAGATATTGTCTTGACACTATCTAGTATGTTGCCAATGACTTGCTCATGGGGATGGTCACGATCTGTATGAAGCCGTTTGGGAACTCCCTGATCAATAGGAACATTCTCAAAAGAATCATCAGTAGGGTTAGTATCAACAGAATCAATAGGATTAGATTTACCAATAGAGTCACAAACTACTTCCATAGAATCATCATCATTGATAATTCTAGGAGGGACAAAATTTTCATTGAATGAAACATGAAGAGATTCCTCGATCGTTGAGGTTCTTTTGTTGTATATCCGGTAGGCTTTGCTACGGGAGGAATATCCAACAAATATCCCCTCATCGGATCTTAGATCAAATTTGTCCAAACTTCCATACGTGTTTTTGATAAAACATTTTGCACAAAAAACTCTAAAATGTTTAACTTGAGGCAACCTACCAAACAACAAATCATAACAAGTTTGTTTGGTACCGGGCCTCAAGAGTATCCTATTAAACACATAGCAAGCAGTATGTACCGCTTCTGCCCAAAATTGATGGCCAAGTTGGCTATCATCAAGCATCGTGCGAGCACATTCCACTAGCGTCCTATTCTTTCTATCAACAACACCATTTTGAGGGGGTGCACGAGGGAAAAAAGGTGTGAGTAATACCAACTTCATCACAGAAATTTGAGTAAGACTCGTTCTCAAATTCCCCTCCATGATCACTACGAATAGTGACAATGGTGGTTCCAATGAGATTTTGTACTTTCTTAACAAATACTGTGAAGTTTTCAAAAGCATCATTTTTATTAGTTAAAGAAAATACCCAAGTAAATCTAGAAAAGACATCAACGATGACAAGTCCATATCAAGCATTCCCTAATGAAGCAACTCTAGTTGGCCCAAAAAGATCTAGATGTAAAAGTTCTAGAGGCCGTTTAGAGGATATGCTCTTCTTAGGTTTGAATGACGATTTTGGAAGTTTGCCTCGTTGACACGAGTCACAAAAGCTTTTCTTTTGAAAGGCAAGCTTAGGGAATCCTTTTATAGAGTTTAGCTTGGATAGTTTGAAAAGTGTTCCAAAGTTCACATGACCAAAACGTCGATGCCTTAAGTGTTGTTCACTTGTGTTGGCAATGAGACATTGTTCATGTGATTTTGGAATATCTAAGATATATATGTCCTTATGGCGTGTGCCAGAGAACAACACATTATTATTATCTTTACTCAAAATATGACACATTCCTTTCGCAAAGCTAACTTTGTAACCCTTGTCACAAAGTTGGCTTATTGAAATAAGATTGTGATTTAAGCCTTTAACAACGTAAACATCACTTATAAGGGGTTTCGAGGGGTTACCAACTTTACCAACACCGATGATGGTTCCGCTCTCGTTGCCTCCAAAGACCACTCGGTTTCCATTTTCAATGGGCACCACTCCGAATAGCAATTGAGCTTCACCCGTCATGTGTTTTGAACACCCGCTATCAAGTATCCACCCATCCTTGGAGCTAAATTTTGATTTGTTGCTCCTTTTTTTTCGTGAGTACCTGACGATAAAAAATATCGTATCATGGTACCCAAGGTCATTGGGTCCTAAGAGATTAGACATTTGGAAGCCAAGTCCAATTGGACTTAGACTTCCCAACATAATCATCATTGTGCACTACATTCATGAAATACGAATTAATGTATGCTTGTGTCCTTCGGGCCCCAAATAGTGGATATCTTGGGAGTCCTATTCCTATTGGGAGCATGCACATGTGGTTGATTTCTACGTGATGCATGTGGCCTACGAGGAAGTGGCCTAGGGTATGCATGACGTGGATAAGCATACAGCACATGATGAAATGGTGGTGGCGACATATGATATGGTGCATGATAGTAATCATTTATATAGTAATGATGTGGTTGAATATATGCATGTGGAGGAACACATACGTGAGTGTGTCTCACTTGGTGTGCACGTGCTCGTGGACGTGGAGCATAGAAATCATCATACGTGTGATCATGTGGAGTAGGAGGTGTGTTCCTACGTGGCATAGTATTGGTGTACATAAATACATGACCCTTCTTTGGAGTTCCACCTAAAATGAGTTTCTTTCCAAGAGGGGATGTGTACTTAGTGGAAGTACCATTGGTAGAAGAACAACCCATGGGGTGTTTACTCCCACTAGTTGAGGCATCGGAAGTTGGCCTTACAAAGGTGGTGGAAGATTTGGATGAATTTTTCTTTTTATACCCCAAGCCAATACGATGATTGGCTGGAAGTAAATCATTTAGGATATTATCCAAATGGTCCTTGCCTTTATTGAATTTATCAATTCGGCCTAATGTGGACTCATACTTCTCGGTGAGAGAAAGTATTGAAGTATCCAAAGTGGACACTTGAGTTGTGAGTACACAAACATGAGACTTGAGATTCTCATTCTCAATACTCAAAGTTGAGCTTCGAGAAATCAAATCCGCTATCTCGCGTTCATCCGAATTCTCAATGTGAACATGCTCAAGTTGAGATTTGAGATTTACAATCTCATTTTCCAAGCCTTCAACAACGGTGTCGTTAATGATGATGATAGGCTTAGGTGAGGTTTGGAGACTAGTTAGCTCATCTTTAATCTTAGTATATCTAATTACCAATTTAGAATACTTAGACCAAATTTGTTCGTTAGCTAATCTAAGTTCATCCATAGATACCTCTTCGCCTTCATCCTCGCTTTCATCGGAAGAGGTCTCTTGATCATGTTCCTCTCTTACCATGAAGCACATGTGTGCTTGCTCCACTTGTGAATCATCCGACTCTCCACTTGAGGAGTCCTCTTCGGAGTCGGTGAATGTGCCGACAAGCCCTTTCTTGTACCCTTTCTTGTACTTTCGTGACTTGTCGAACTTTGGTGCCTTCCACTTCTCCCTTTGTTTGTTGAGAGGACAATCCGCCTTGATGTGTCCTAGCTTGTTGCATTTAAAACACAAAAGAGCGGAGGCATTAGTCGAACTAAATTTTGATTTATTCTTGAAGTTACCATTTCGGAAGAATCGGTTGAGCTTCTTTGTCATAAGGGCAATGGATTCTATGTCCAACCCGTCTTCCGATTCTTCACCATCGGTAGATGTAGAAGGAGCGGCCTTGAAAGCAATGGCCTTTTTCTTTGGCTCTTCTTGCTTCAAGAACGACTTCATCTTGTCCTGCATCTTTATCTTACTGTCCTTCCGTACTTCATGCGACATTAAGGTACCCGTTAGTTGAACGACATTATATTTATTCATATCGTTACCTTCCTCGATAGCGTATGTACACTTTTCCCAACTCGAAGGAAGTCCGTCAATAATCTTCGCGACTTTCTCCTTTTGGGTATAGGTCTTCCTAAGAGCTTCCAACTCGTTGGTTATATCCACGAAGCGAGCATAGTACTCCTTCATACTTTCACCCTGTTCCATGTGAAATAACTCGAACTCTTTGTTAGCAACAACGAGTTTAGAGTATTTTACCCTACTCGTTCCTTCGTGCAAGATGAGGAGTTGGTTCCAAATTTGATATGCACTCTTACAGGTGCATATCTTGTTGAAGTCTTCAGTCTCCAATGCACATTGTAAGGCATTCATTGCCTTGGCATTGTTCACCTCCGCGGCGACCTCTGCGGTAGTCCACTTCGTGAAGTCTTCTTCATCGGGCTCGACATACTCCGTTAGCGTGGCTCTCCAAAGTGAAGTGCTCTGGAGGAAGGTTTCCATCCGGCATTTCCAGTACCCATAATTGGCACCGTTGAAGTGAGGAGGCCTAGTAGAGGAGTGTCCTTCCATCACTGAAGAAGCTCCTTCATGATTCTTGAAGGTGATGTAGTCGGAAGGTGGACGAACGGTCTTGTTGTCGTTGGTAGACATAGCTATGAACTTGGCTCTGATACCAAATGTAATGCCCTGATAGCTACTGCACAAGTACTAGAGGGGGGGGGGGTGAATAGTACTTTAAAATAATCAAGAGTATAATTCCTAATTATTGTGCAAACACAACCAACAATGCGGAATGAAAATTGACAACAAGAATTAAGCAATGCAAACAGGCGATTTAATGGGTTCGGATCCACCCAAGTCTTCCTGACTTGTTCCCGGTGATCCTACGTCCCAGACCCGGATCCCCTCCGGCTACTTGAGCTAGAATCCTCTAACTCAAGTTTGCACTATGAAATTCTTGTAGAAACTACTACAAGATAAAATCATACAAAGATCGAAATGTGACTCCCACAAACCGGGATCACGATCTTCTCTCACAAACTGAGAGATAACCTCAAATATCAAATGAGATGAAATAATAAAACACTGACCACAAAACCCTATGCCTTGAGAAATACTTACTGATTTAGGGCAAGAAGGGATTTTGAGGAAGAAGATGGCTAGGGTGAAGTTGGTGACATGGATTCAAGCTCTTAGCTTGAGTAGCTCACAATGAATGAGAATCTCTCTTGAGCAATTAGTGCTCAAAGAGTAAGGGAGAGATTCTAGTGAAGTGAGAGAGCTTAGAAATGAGAATGAATGCTCTTCTCTTTGATTCTCTAAGTCTCAATAATGGCGGCCTTGAATGCAAGCTTGAAGCTCATCAAGTTTATATAAGAGAGAGAGAAGAGTTCAGCAAAAATCGTGGCATTAAATGCCCAACGGATCTATTTCTGAAGCTGCTTAATCGGTCTAAGAAGGATCACCGATCGATTAGTTTTGCAACTAGTCGGTCGGTGAACCTTCTTGGACAGACTAGACGGTTGGCAGCAAAGATAGTGAAATCAAGAGATAAAAATAGTCGGTCTAAGAAGAAGCACCGACCGACTAGTTTGACAACTAGTCGGTCGGTGAACCTTCTTGGACCGACTAATTGATCAACAGTAAGTAAGCTGAATTTCACAAGGAAAACTAGTCGGTCTGAGAAGAGACACCAACCGACTAGTTTGACAACTAGTCGGTCGATGATTCTTCGTTGACCGACTAACTTTGTATGGATCAATACACTAGGGGGGTGAATAGTGTATTTAATAAAAATGTTGCAAATAAAACGTTACTAATATTTGCAAAGATGACAGAGAAATATAATGACAAGTACTGGAAAATAAATCAATCGCAAACACAGAGATTTATCCTGGTTCGGATCCTTGTGATCCTACTCCAGTCCTCTACTCCCAGTAGAGATTTTCCACTATCAACACTTGCAAAACCGCAAGGCAACAACTTTACAAAAATGGCGACACTCCCCGTGTCCCAAACTTTGTACAATCTCAATAACTAGAGATTCAAACCTGTAAAAGAAATAATGAAATAACAAACACCTATAGCCTTGTAATCAATATGAATTCAAAGGTCGGTGTTTAGAGGAGAGACTTCAATGTTTCCAGATATGAAATGGTGAAACACAATTGAAGTTCTTCCGTTCTTAATGAAGAGAGAAATCTATCGATTACTTCTTACAAATAAGAATTGAACAACTTTCCCAAGAGTGTTGAAATCCAAGTTCTTCCGTTCTTAAACGAAGAGAGAAATCTATCGATTTCTTCTTGCAAATAAGAAAAGAACAACTAATGGCAAAGTGCTTAAGAACTTAATTTCAACTTAATCAAAAATGTGAGAGAGAGAGAGAAAGAGAAAAGTTGTGAATAAAGCGTGAGGGTATGGCCTTGTATTTATAGGCTTTGAAAACGGTTGTAAAGACAATGGCTAGTAACTACCAAGGCAATGGCAAGAAACCAACTTAATAGGATAAAATGAAATTAGCAAGCTAAATGACTAATTAGATTGCTAATTTGGAAATGATTGGGTTTTGAGAGTAACGGCAAGAAACTAACTTAATGGGTTAAAAAATAATTTAGAAGACTAAAAAGAAATTAGCAGGCTTAAAAATCTATCAGGCTGCTAATTTTGAAATGATTGGATTTGTTGTGATTGTTGGAGTACAACCCGTAATGAATGAACAAAAATATCTTTCAATCAATGATTGTCAAAATTAGCAGCCAATAAATTGGATGGCTAAATTTTGAAGAGGAAATGTTTGAGATATGAGTAATAGGCATTGAAGAGTGAAATGACCTATGAAGCTAAGATAACTCATTAGATGGCTTTAACAATCTATGAAATATACAACAATTCTTCTTGATACATAAAGCCGTAGATATTGTATCTTGAGCAATTAGCAGAAGATCCTTGTCGCATATATTCAAGCTTTGAGTTGTTGTTTGTCCAATGTTGTATACTGCATAAATGTTAGTATACCTGCATAGATAGAGTTGGTATAAAAATATGTTTGTCACATCAAAACTTGTATGGAGATAGAGATATGGAATTGTGAAATTCCAACATTCTCCCCCTTTTTGATGATGACAAACATTAAGATATATGAATGTTACTCCCCCTGAATAGTTGCCATAGGGTAAGTCGTAAGTTCTCCCCCTTTGTCATCCACAAAAAGTGAATGGGAAATTTAGCTGACTAAATGTGGGATATAACAGAAAAACGAAAAAGACTAACATCATGCAATCAAACAAGGACAGAACCAAAGGACTTATATTGGATACGAGCAAATACTGACAGAGATGTAATACAAGTTTATCAAGACAAACAAAAGCGAACCAAGTGACAAAGTGAACCAACCTAACATATTCAGCATACTAACAGAGTTTATCAAACAACACCACAACAGAGCGACAGAGTCATCCAAATTAACAACGAAACAGCAAAACATCAAAATAACAAAACATCAAATTGAAAGTCTGCATCAAAACAGGAGAACATCAGCAACGGAAACCATGGCAAACGAAAGTGATCACGGACGGGAGGAAGATTCAGGTGCGCGGTCACGATGGGATGGCCAAGGAAAAGACTCGAAAGCAGTGAGAATCTGGCCTTGTGATATCTGCATGGCTTCCATCATGCGGTTATGCTGCTGCATGGTGGCATCATATGCACTTAAATGGGTCTGAATCCCAGTAAAGCCAGCATGCATCTCCTTCTGGAGATCCATAAGAGATTGATTGACAGAGGTTTTGAAATTCGCAAACTCAGATGCAAAGGTAGGACGGGCAGTGGATCTATGAGAGAAGGCAGGCTTGTGAACAGTTAGCTTAACCGACTTGTAACGACCACGTTTCACACCATTTGTTGAACCGGGAGTGGATGATTCACAAGTTTCATGATCGGTGGCAGGTTTGGCCGTAGGATGAGGACTTGGGGTGGTTTCGGTCTCAATGTCGACATCATCGTCGGATAGTTCGAGGTGCATGTTGTGGAGGGTAGTGTAGTTGAAAGAGACCGGATTATAACGTTCGATAGCATTCGCAGTGGTGATTTGAAAAGCTCAGATGATTTTAGTGATGAGACTTGGAAGGAAGAGGTATTTCTTAGGGCGTTTGACTACAGTTTCCATCAAAACATTACCCCACTGAACGGGTAACTTGCCCATGATTGCATACAAACAGCGTGCTACATTGGTGCTAATATAGTTCAAAGAACCAGTTTTGGGGACAAGATGGTAAATGATGAACTTAACAACCAAACGAGCAGCGGAAGAGAGATCGGAGGCCTGTTGATGTTTCGGATCAAAGTTAGGGGCTAGAAGTGCACGAATCTTAGGGTCTAAAAGGAATCGGGAAGAGGAAGTAGATGACCGACGGGTAGGTTGATTATGGTAGCAAGCATCTCACCGGAAACACGGATGGCATAGCCATTGACGATGGTTGATAAGGTGAGGACCCCATTGATGGTTGCCGAATCCAAGTTGGTGTAAAACTCGCGAACAAGGACGGGATAAAAGGGAACACGGTTGGTGAGTTCCATAGATTGACGAGACCCGCTCCTTCAAGGAAGTCGAATAGATTCAATAAAACAGGATCGTCGAATTTGATTGAACGCTCGGGGTAGATCTGAAAATCCGAGAGTCGATCAAACTTCAGTTCGGCCTCTGGAGTGCGAAATCGCTCTCCAAAAGAGAGAGGAACGAAGTCTAGGTAGGAGGGATCCATGAGGAAGATGAGGGGCTCGGTTTGAAGATATGGATGAAAAAGAGATGGAATATCCTAGAAGAAGAACGGTAGGATTTAAATAAGAAAAGATAAATACAAGCCATAGAGGGAACGGTTGCCGAAGTGTTTCCATGCTAAGTTGTAGAAACCGAACAATTTGAAAAACAAAACTGAAAGCACCGTTTGAAACAAACGGGTGGAAGAAACTGATAAAAGAAACTCGTGGGGAAGACAAACAGTTATATATGAGAAGTCCCGAATTGGTATTAAAAATAGGTTGCTAAAAATTAAAATTAGTCGGCTAAAAAATAGATTTGTGTAGAAGAAATTCGAAAATAATAATAAGAAAATCTAATTGATAGCCATTAAAAATCGTGACAACCCATGCTAAAAATAGATATTTTGGAGAGGTAATAATGAGATGTTGTCATGTGTAAGAGTGAAGTGACATGGTGTAAGTGAAGTGATACTAATTGATTGTACTTGAATGACCTTAATTGATGTGGTGTAAGAGAGTGATTGACATGTGTAAGAGATATTTTTTCATGTCATGACAAAAATTTAAGAGATGGGATTAAGAAAAGTAGATTAGGTGAAGACTAATTAAAGTTGTATTAAATAATAATATAACATCCCTTATGTATTAGTGACTAATTTGTACATGAAAATTTCGGCTAAGTAAAATAAAAAAAATGAATACGAAAAAAGATATATATATATATATCTAAAATTCAGATTCACTGATAATACCCAAGTCTCTTCTAAATTTAATAAAAGAGTCTTCTTCTAAGGGCTTGGTGAAAATATCAGCAAGCTGATTTTCAGTAGAAATGAACTTCAAAACAATATCACCCTTCTGAACATGATCATCTAAAAAATGATGACGAACATCAATATGTTTAGTGCGTGAATGATGAACTGGATTTTTAGAAAGATTAATAGCACTAGTGTTATCACACATAATAGGACATGTGGAACAATTAATGCCATAGTCTGATATGGTTTGTTTCATCCATAGTATTTGAGCACATGCTAACCCAGCGGTAATATATTCTGCCTCTGTGGTAGATAATGAAACAGAATTTTGCTTTTTGCTAAACCATGAGACCAAAGCATATCCAAGAAAGTGACATGTACCACTAGTACTTTTTCGGTCTGATTTGCAACCAGCAAAATCTGCGTCACTATATGATAATAAATCATATGTGCTAGTTTTAGGATAAAACAATCCAAAATCAGAAGTATGTTTAACATATCTAATTATTCGTTTTACAGCAGTAAGATGCGATATTTTAGGATCTGCTTGAAAACGTGCACACAAACAAACTGAAAACATAATATCTGGCCTACTAGCAGTAAGATAAAGTAGAGAGCCAATCATACCTCTATAAAGACGTTGATCAACACTCTTACCATTTAAATCTTTTTCTAGTGATGTAGATGTACTCATTGGAGTATGTTTATCTGCAGAATTCTCTAAGCCAAAGCGCTTGATGAGTTCTTTGGAATATTTTGATTGATGGATGAAGATGCCTTCCTTTATTTGTTTGATTTGAAGTCCAAGGAAGTAGTTCACCCATTTGACTCATTTCAAATTCCTTCTGCATAATCTTAGAAAAATCTAAACAAAGAGATTCATTAGTAGAACCAAATATAATATCGTCAACATATATTTGAATAATAATAATGTCAGATTTTATGTTTTTAATAAATAATGTTGAATCAATTTTTCCAATAGTATAACCAGAAGTTAAAAGATAACTTTTCAATCTTTCGTACCAAGCATGAGGTGCTTGTTTAAGACCATATAAAGCTTTCTTCAGTTTAAAAACATGATTTTCTAAATTTTCATGAATAAAACCAGGAGGTTGTTCAACATAAACTTCCTCCTTGAGAAAACCATTTAAAAAGCACTTTTGACATCCATTTGAAATAATTTAAAATCTTTAAAACATGCAAATGATAACAACATTCGAATAGACTCTAGACGTGCAACTAGTGCATAGGTTTTATCATAATCCATACCTTCTTCTTGATTATAACCTTGTGCAACCAATCATGCCTTGTTTCTTGTTACCTGACCAAATTCATCCAATTTATTTTTGAATACCCATTTGGTACCAATAATTGAATGATCTGGTGATCTGGGAACTAATTCCCAAACATCATTTCTCTGAAATTGATTGAGTTCTTCCTGTATATCCATGATCCAAGAATTGTCTTTGCATGCTTCAATGACGTTCTTAGGTTCAATGGTTGAAAGGAAAGCACAATGCACCATTTTTTCAATTTAATGACGAGTTCTAACTCCATCTGTAATATCTCCAATGATTAACTCTGATGGATGATTTGGAACTTGTGCAAATGCCTTGGGAAGTTCTGTATTATCTGAAATAGACTCAACAGAATGTTTAGTAGCATCAATTTCATCAAGTTTGATATTATCTAAAGAATTGCATAAAGTTAATATATTCTCTTCATCATCAATGATGGGATAATTAGATGAGGGGTTCTCATCAAATGTGACATGTAGTGATTCTTCAACTGTTGAATTTCTTTTGTTATATACTCTTTAGGCTTTGCTACGTGTTGAGTATCCAACAAAAATACCTTCATCAGATTTGGAATCAAATTTGTCAAGAGAATCTTTAGTGTTACGAATGAAACATTTACATCCAAACACTTTAAAGTATGATACACGAGAAATGCGATTAAAGAATAATTCAAAACAAGTTTTATTAAGCAATGGCCTTACAAGAATTTTATTCATAATGTAACAAGCAGTTGTGACAGCTTCTGCCCAAAAATATTTCCGTAAATTACTATCACAAAGCATTATTCTTGCACATTCTTGTAAAGTTCTATTTTTCCTTTCTACTACTCCATTCTGAGGAGGAGCACGAGGAAAGGAGAAATTGCGAGTAATGCCATTTTCATCACAAAACTGGGAGAAGGATTCATTCTCAAATTCTCCCCCATGATCACTACGAATAGTGATAATGTTAGAGGATTTGATCTTTTGTATCTTTCTACAAAATATTGAAAATTCTTGAAAGGCATTATTCTTATTATGTAAGAATATAACCCAAGTGTATCTTGAATAATCATCAACAATGACAAATGCATATCTACTTTTATTCAAAGAAGCTACTCTTGAAGGACCAAATAAATCCAAATGTAAGAGTTCTAATGGTCTCTTTGTTGAGATAACGTCCTTTGATTTAAAAGAAGATTTGTGCATTTTTCCTTGTTGACAAGCAGCGCAAAAATGTTTGTGTTTGAAAGAAATATTTGGCATTCCATTTACTAACTTGTGTTTTGAAATATGTGCTAGGGTTTTGAAATTAGTGTGTCCAAAACGTTTGTGCCATAAAAGTGTATTATCTGATGTAATCATCAAACAATGATTGTGTTTGGTAATAGACATGCATAAGATATAAATGTTATTCTTATGTTTACCATGGAATAAGATAGATGACATATCAGAATCATAAATGATGCAATCATTTTGTTCAAAAAAAATTTTGTAACCTTTATCGCATAACTGACTAATGGAAAGTAAATTATGTTTCAAACCGTCAACCAGTTGAACATTCTCAAAGATAGGCTGATTTGTATTACCAACTGTTCCAGTGCCTATGATTTTTCATTTCTTGTTGTCACCAAAGGTAACTGTGCCTCCATTTTTATATATAGAGGTTGAAAGCAAGTTGACATTTCCTGTCATATGTTTTGAACACCCACTGTCCAAAATCCATTTTTCCTTTTTAGGTACATGAAAAATGAAACATTAAGCATTGGTACCCTTTGTTTGAGGGTCCTTGGGATTAGATTTTTGGAAGCCAAACCCAAGTGGAATTTGGCTTGCTAATATAATCACTAGAATGTATGATAGAATGTATAAAATGAGAGATATAATCATTTCTATCTTTTAAACATGCATTCTTAGGAACCCATATACTAATTGTAGTATGTTTCATACGAGATGATTTTGAAATGTTAGTAACATTTCTTTGTGAAAAAGAAGCAGGAATGTTTACTTTCTTTGTGTAAATAAATGCATGATTCTTCTTCTGTGGTTTAACAAAGGTTGTTTTTTCACTGGATGAGGATGTGCTACAAGACTTAGGTGTATTCTTATGAGAATATCATAGTCCTTGTCTATGATTTGCTGGATATTGAATTTTTAGCAAATCATCGAGATTAGTCTTTCCTTTGTTAAATTTATTAACACTGGAAGACATCTCATCATATTTCATCTTTAGTGATGAGATATTTTTATCCATTTCGGATATTTGTGAATGTAGTGCTTGATTCTTAGTTTTGAGAAGTTCATTCTCTTTACTAAGATCTAAATCTTGAGAAGATGTATTCTCAATATGTATAGAATCAGGTGTATTGCTTTTAGAAGATAATTCTTGATATTTAATAAGAAGATCGTCATTATTCTGTTTCAAAGATTTATGTTGACTATTTAAATTTTTGAAACGAGAATAGAGATCTTTCAATGCATCTAATAATTCTTCATTACTAAAAGTACTTACCTCATCTTCATTATCTTCTGCCATAAAGCACATATTAGCACTTTCATCATGGTCATCTTCATCATCTGAAGATTCATCCCAAGTTGCTGCAAATGCTTTCTTCATCTTGTCAAACTTCCTTTCTCTTCTGGATTGATCGTTGTTGTTGGAAGTTTTGAACTTTGCTTTGAGAAGTGGACAATCTTTCTTCATATGTCCTGGCCTATTACAATTGAAGCAAAGAGAAGAATCAGTATTTTTAGATTTATTATTATACTTACCTTTTTGAAAGAACTTTCTGAAGTTCTTGGCAAAGAATGCCATGTCATCATCTGAATCTTCATTATCTGATGTTGTGTTGAAGGCGAGTACTTTCTTCTTTTGATCTGATTCCTCTTTTTCATCTTGTAATGTGACTTCATGTGTCATTAAGTTACCAATTAGATCTTCCATGGATAATGTGGAAAGATCATTGGCTTCCTCAATAGCAGTGATCTTTGGACGCCATTCTGGGAAGAACACTTTAAGAATCTTGCGTACCTGATAAAGAGAAGAGTAAAATTTTCCAAGAGCATTAAGAGAATTAATAATGTTAGTGAACCTGGTGTTCATTTCTCCAATCGTCTCTTTGTCTTGCATCTTGAACAACTCATATTTATGAACCAAAGAAGCAATCTTGGTTTCCTTTACTTTATTGGTTCCTTCATGAGTTACCTCGAGTATGTGCCAAATCTCCTTTGCACTTTTGGCCTGAGATACTCGATTAAACTTATGTTTATCCATGGCACAGAATAAAGCATTCATGGCCTTTGATTTGTTAGTCTTTGCAGCTTGGTCGTTAGCGGTCCAATCAGCAACAAGAGTTGTTGGCTTTGAATATCATGTCTCTACGATGTCCCAAATCTCATAATGCATACTTTGGAGAGGAATCTCCATTCGTATTTTCCAATATGAGTAGTTAGAACCATCAAATAGAGGAGGACAAAATTGAGAGTGCCCTTCAGTATTGTCACGCCCCGCTTCCCAAAAACGTGGAGGCGAAGCGTGAGAAGGTCCGCTCAGACTTGAAGCTACAAAGCCACAAGTCCGATAAGCGTTAATTATCACAAAGTAGCAGGTCCCTGTAATGTGACTCGGAAACAACAATAACAATAATAGAAAAAGAGGCAAATAATTAAAATTATTCAACTCAGAGTCCAGATATAAATTTAACAACCAGAAATGCCACCAGGCAAACAAAAGAGTCCAAAAAGAAAAGGCCTAGCATGGCCGACAAGGAAACTAACAACAACGGTGCTACTCATCGACAACAACACAACTAACAAGGAAGGAACAAAGAAACACTAGGACTGGTCACCGGTGTCCTTGTACTCAACGTCAGCAACGGGATCGGGCACGAACTCCACGAACTCGTCACCCTCCACCGTAATCTCTGGCTCAGCAACTAACATGCGTCACCCAAAGAGAAGGGGCACATGTCAGCAAGTCTACAAGACTTGTGCAAGGAAACTAAAGAAAAGTGGTAACAACCTAGCAGTTCTAGAGTATATTATGACATGTCATTTTATGCAATGGAAACAACAGCAGTTCATGTTATGGCATGATTATAGCATGGCAAGTAAACATGGCATGGCAAGGAAACAATTACATGACAAGTACAAGAATTGAAAGCACGTCGTGCACAGAGATTCCGCCCTTTGGCTAGAGTGGCTGTACGGGCCAACTCTTACGCTCAAGTGACCGTTTATCCCTACCCCTCCACGTGTGTCGAGCCAGGGCATTACCCCCGAACACGTAATGCTCGCTTCTGGATCACGAGCCAGGAAGTGTTTTTAACACGTATGGCGTAGGGTTATGCCCGCATAACGGGTGCCTAGCAGGTAACACGGAAACACGAATTTGTACAAGGATTTGTAGCGTGTGCTACGATGCAACATGCACATGATATGTAAAAATGGATGCACATGACAATTATTTGAAATGAAATTGCGTACCGTTTAAAGAAAATTAGACATGACAGGCAAATCTATGACATGGCATGACAAGGGAAATTCTAGCTTCGTTGTCAAGCTAGAATTGAATTTGCGCCTAGACCGCTATCATTTCACGGTCTAGTCTCTTTCACGCTAAAACAAAGTATCGGCCTAAAAACATGGCCGTGAGCAAGGTTGGCAAGTTTCACTTGCCTGTTACCGACGATGACGATCGACGGAAAACGTCTCACAACCTCTATTCTACGGGATGGGTTCGCTGTTACGGCAAAACAACATTAGAACGATCACCAAATCAGATTTCATAATAGAATCCTATATCGTCTAATGAATCGTTTTTAATTAGGGTTTCTAATTACGGTGTGGGTTAAAAGAGATTAAGGGATAGATTCACTAACCGTAAGAGTAGCGAACGAATGACGCCAAAACAGATCTAGCTTCGGCGACGGATGAACGATCCTGGGAAGCTACGGCTGAAATCGAGATCCCGGCGGCCTAGAGAAGGTGGCCGGCGCAAGAAATGGCGAGAGGGAAGCTATGAGGAGGAAGGAAATGGCTTGAGGAATGTTGGGGATGATTTGGGGAAGAAATTGGCTCAGAAAGAATGAAGAAAGTGATCGCGCCCCGGATACACGTCCCGGAGCGGCGACACTGTAGTCTTACTGCAAGCGCACGGTGTAGCGGCGAGCGGGTATCGAACACAGGGAGGCCTAATAACAGTGTCTTCTTCAATCACCTGGCTATAAGAATAGTCGAGAAATGTTCGCAGATATGCGGTCACAGTCGTTCAATTGTATAAAAGAAATAACAAATTAATAAAGACGCCTAAGGATAGGGACTCCCCGCTACTTGCCGTATCTCATCATTTTGATTCGTAGGTTTCACAATTGCTAGACTTGAAATTCGGGTGAACTAGTTGCAATTAAATGTAGAACCAAGCTCACGCTCTCGCGCTATTGTCGGTCTATAGCAAACCTAGGGTAGGGTCCAATCTCTTGCAAACCCTAACCTAGGCAAACTAGCATGAAGAACAACATCATCGTTCAATCGTATCTCGAGCCCACTCTCGTGCAAACTCGAGCTACGACCAAGGATTGGGATAGTTCCTACCCGCCCAATCTCTTGTAAACGGGTATTGGTATAAAATTACAATTGAAAACCCTAGTTTCGGTCCAATCTTTTGCAAACCGATTCCGGAGAAATTCAATTGCAAACCAATTCGAATTTCTACGGCTTCCTTTCAATTGCAACCCTAATCAATCCTAGCAATTATTTCACCAATTCATCACAAATTAGAAATTGGGCTCGTAGGGTTCATCCCTACGCCCTAAGACGATGGAACTACTCACAATTCATAATCAAATCCAATAGAAATTCACAAGTAAAATGAATGGAATTCATAGCTATATTCAATAAATCAATAAAAATGGGGTTTTTGAGAGAGAGAGAGACAAACCAATGAAGAACAAGATAGCATCCAACAAAATATCACTTTTCTCTCCTCCCTCAAAGCTAAATCTAATTCCTAAAAAGTTAATCTAAAAAGGCTGCAAAAAGTTCTGAAAAAGCTCTCTAAACTAGGTTAAAAACTGGGGTTAAATACCCCCCAAAATCGCCCAAAAAATCCTGACGAAA
The DNA here is from genome assembly GCA_030789695.1 of Scilla litardierei. Classification (NCBI taxonomy): domain Eukaryota; kingdom Viridiplantae; phylum Streptophyta; class Magnoliopsida; order Asparagales; family Asparagaceae; genus Scilla; species Scilla litardierei. Next base: position 61,000,110 of record CM061134.1, read on the forward strand.
ATGCCCCTGCGCAGCCTCAAAATCACAGTTTACGCTACAGGCAGCACGGCTCACTCGGCCGAGTGACAAATGTCACTCGGCCGAGTGATAGACCCTGACGGATTCCAGAGAGTTGGGGGTCTTGGGGGTCGTCTCCTCGGGATTCGCTCGGCCGAGTGACTTTTCTTCACTCGGCCGATGGGCGTTCTTCACTCGGGCGGACGGTCATTCGTCACTCGACCGAGTCGGTCTTTGGGGCTGACTGACGGATTCCAGAGAGTTGGACGTTTTTGGTTACCGTCGTCTTGGCTCCACTCGGGCGAGGGGTGGCTCGGTACTCGGCCGAGTGGTCTGGCGATGCTCGGCCGAGTGCACGCTGATATTAGCTCTGTTGCGTGCCCGTTCGGGCCGACCGAGCGGGCTGTCTATGCTCGGCCGAGTGACTCCTTCACTCGGCCGAGTGGCATGCTGAAAATGCCCATTCTTCGTATTTTTGCCTCCTCGTAGCTCCTACGACGTTCTTTCTTCTTCCACTCCTCTCCAATCACAGAATACCCCTCAAGAGAGTCGTCGGTGACACTCCGGAGTGGGTGCATCTCAGAATCACTCCAAATCGCTCCAAATATCCTGAAATACGACATAAACAACAAACCGTGAAAAGCATCGCAATATTGTCGAATAAACGTGAAAAACACAATTTGAGCGATCTAAATGGCATGCAATCATGCAGAAAAAAGGTATAAAATACGGAGTGATCAAAATCCCCCAAGCTTACCTCTTACTCGTCCTCGAGGAAGATGAGTAAAAAGCGAACTCGGTGGACAAAGATAAAATAAAAACGATGGAGAAATGGAAAACGAAAAAATGAAAAACAAAGTAGAAAATGAAGAGGGAAGTCGCTAGATCATTTTTCTCAGGACGTGGGTTTTGCTTACTCATATAGCATGCATCGAATATAAAACACGTGTCAAAGACTTTTATTTTGATATCATAGTATAATGGTGCATTTGAAATAGAAAACCCAAGAATATCAATATAGCATGAAAAACGGAATAATTCTAAGATTAACATCGTCTGAAGCATCTAAAGCGGTATACAATATCGTAGATCACACACTTTTCAATTGAATGCTTTCTATAGGGAGTATAAGAGATATCACACGATAGAGTAGTAAGAAAGAAAAAATGTGGTTTTCATGAAATGAATGCTAAGCGTAGATTTCTGGATTTCGTGAAACTTTAGCAATCTCACCGAGTATAAAATATTACTTAGCCTAGGTCGTCATGCACCGTCAGGTAGTCACTCTCTCACACATCATCGGATTCTCTCCCCCAAGCTTATCTATAAGCGTGGTGGCATATACAAAACAATATTTACATCCCCGTTGCTTATGAAGCTCCAAAAATCAAAGAAAACAAAAAATAGAAGCAAAATAAGGAAGAAAGAGAGAAAGGATATGAGATGGGATCGTTTTCGAACTTCTTTTCTCTTTTCTTTTCTTATTCTCAAATCTTTTTCTTTTTCTTTTTCTCTTTTTTTTCATATTTACACAAATGATCCCAAATCAAAGAGAATGATATAAAAGTATTTTTTTCTTTGGGTTTTGGGGAATTTGGAGCATGTGATATAATAACGGGGGAATGCCGATAATAGAGTCGCTAAGGGGAGATTCACCAATGAATTTAAAATAGAGAAATTACGTTCAAGATATGTGGAGAAAGAAATAAATGTATCTCTCAGTTCACTCTATAGGACGTGCATGACAACTTCAGCAGGGTAATCTAATCTACTCAGTTTGATCTCAGAAAGTAAACTAATCCAGATTTATCAATGCTAGCAGACATTCAATCAACCTGAAGTGAAGCGTACAAATCATGCAATAAGAAGTGATATGAGAAAAGAAAGCAGTACTCCAGATATAAGCATCAATGCGTGAATCTTGGTGTGTTTTCTACGATAGCATACATATGAATCATCAGACATCAGCTAATAATAGAATTTCATACATTTTCATACAGCAAAAGAGGGTGGGTTACTATTTCTAAATGCAAAGCAGAACATAGCATATGATATCAGAAATAAAAAGCTATGACACGACAAATATAGCATGCATATAGAGAAAAGCTAACACCACGTCATCATCATCACAGAAAAGTCATCTCTAGCAGGAGATGAAAGAAATAAAGACAAAATAAAATAAAAAATATTTACAATGCAGCACACAAAGAAAATAAGAAAAACGTGATGTATGGTAAAAAAGAAAAAACGTGATGAAAAATGGGTGCAAAAGCGGGAAAAACGTGGAAAAACTAAAAATAAAGGTGATAAAAGCGGAAAGCGTGAGAACTCACTCCCCCAAGCTAAAGTGCACAGTGTCCTCAATGTGCGAAGTGTGGCACACCGAGAGACGGGTAATGGGTGGGGGGTGGTGATGCATGCATGATAAAAAGAAATAAAAATAATAAAATGAAAAATATGATGCGGATGTGATGCATGCAAGGATAAGAGTGATGCAGATATGTGTGTCACCAAAAATACTCTCCCTCACTCCCGAAAAAGGATATAGAATGATATGATCAAAATGTGGACAAAAATAGTGATGTGAGGAGGGGTGGGCAAAAAATCATCAGGACCAAGCAGAGAATGGGCAGCATGACGGCAAAAAAATATCAATGGCATTAAGGGTGTGCCTAAGCTGGTGGTGCTGCGCCATCTACGTCCTGAGGCGGAGGTGGGGGTGGTAGTGGCTGGGTAACAGTCTGCTGGGTGGGTGGTGGTGGGGGTGGTGGGCGTGGAACAGTCTGCTGGGTGGGTGGTGGTCGTGGCAGTCGCTCAAGAATCTGGGTCAGGCAAAAGTGAATGCCGGGAAGTAGCTCGAGGCGGTGCTGCATGGCGGTGACTGTGGAAGACATAGCCCTAAAATCGCCCCTGAGTCCACTCATCGCCCCCTCAAGAGCACGAACGCTCTGAACTAAGGCGTCAGGGGGTGGTGGAGCGGAGGGACGGACAGGTCTAGGCTGAGCAGGTCGGGGCTGTCTGATACGGGCAGTGTAGGTGATCGGGACAACAGGCATGGGTGGAAAGGGGGCTGTGCTCACTAGTGGATGACCAGCCTTAGTGCGAGGCTGGGATGCAGGTTGGTGTGAGGTGGAAGCAGCAGCAGTGGAAGACAAAATCGGTGACGAGGCAGCAAGAGAGGTCAGTGACACAGACGTAGGGACAGACGTCAAGACACTCTCAGATAGGATAGCTACGGTAGAGACAGAAGGGTCGACCGCTGGGGGGGAAGTGTGGGGTCCAAAAGGTGAGACCCCAGCGGAGATCAAAGTGGATAGGGTCTCCACGACGGAAGCAAAGGAAGACTCACCGCTCTCAAGTATGGTGGGTGGATGCTCGGGTAGCAGAGAGGTGAGGGGATCAACCGACAGGGGCACATCAGTGGTGGGGGTGGTGGTAGACGTGGTGGCAGTGGAGGACGACTCAGCAACTGTACTCCCGACACCGACAGAAGTGTGGACAGAGGTGTCGGGAGCGACAAAAAGTGCAGGCTCAGGCTGAGGGATCACAGGGTCTACAGGTGCAGGGGGTGCCTGCTCAGCCTCCTCGGCCTCAAGCACGTAGGCGGCGGGGATCAGGAGATCCATTGCCGGAAGCCAGTCCTCGTGTGCTGGTCCTATGTGTGTCCGAGCGGGGCTCGGGAGGATCATGTAGTCAGCACCGAAGGGACCGTGCAACCATACCCAGTGCCGCTGGCCGTGGGGACGAAGCATCTTCATCCGGGCCATGAAGTCTATCGAAATTGAAGTGGGGCCCGAATGTCGACGCAGGTCGGCCGGAAGGTCCTCGTCGGTCATCAGGGCTAACAGGGTGATCAGGCCGCCGCAACATATTGGGGAGTGAGCGCCCACCGATACGATGATGCGGTCCAGAAACCAGCTTGCGACGTCAATCTCAACGACGGGGACCATCGTAACACCATCCCTATCCAGAACTCTGGGGCGAGTCATCGCGTAGAGCATATAGAGCTCAGGCGTCGACATCGTCCCAGGCTCATACCTCGCTAGAAAGGTGGTCGCCATAAGGCGCTGTGCTATGCGGAGGCAGGGGTGGACTATGGCCGAGGCCTTGGCCCTACTAGGGTCAAAGGCATGTGGTAAACCCGTGATCCTGGCCCAAAAGGCATGTGAATCGAAAGATGGGGGATGGATGTGTGTGGGGGCGTAGGCTCGGTCGGGCGCGGGGACAGCGGGCCACTGAAAGAATGCTCTGAGCATATCGAGAGTGATCTGACACTCTCAATCCATGAGTCTAAAGGAGCATCCCTCAGCGGTCCGGGCGATCGAGCTGAGTACCTCGAGTGTCGGACGGACATAGGTGTCCGCCGACACAGACAGAAAATCTCGCCAGCCCATGTTGTCGTACAACATGAGCATCCCCTCAAGTACCCCCAAGCGGTCTAAGTCTGCTAAATGGGCGAACCTGTAGGGTACTATCAGGCGCTGGGCGATACGCTCAAAGCGGACGTGCTGTGCGTCGTCTCTGAACGTGATGCCCAGTGGCCCGACGGCTGGAGCCGGTGGCGGCTGTGCGTGAATGGGATCGGCTGGAAGTGGCTGCGGGTGGATGGGGTCGGTTGGTAATGGCTGTGTTGGGTGAGGTGGTGAAGGTGGAGGGGAGTCCTCCCTAGCGTGGGAGGGGCCGGGCTCATCCGTCCGCTTCCGCTTAGCGGAAGTTCCCCGAGTGCGTGGCCGTGTACAGGGCGGCATGTGTGCCCTGAACGCTCACCCAACTAATATAAAATGCGGCGTGCTAAAAAGATGGAACGAAGGTACCTGAACACGCCGCGAGAGCAAAACAACGGGTAGGTGCGAAGACGCCGCCTCCACGAAGCCAATAGCGCGTCTGAGAGCTCCCCTGAGCTCCCCCAAGATAGCCTGCGCATCAAACAATAATATCAGCGTATAAAATTCAAAATACATGGGGGAGATGGGGTATAACAGATAAATAAAGAAATCGATTTGAGTTAGGGGCTCAATGGGTACTCGGATCGTCAAAAATGGGGAGAAAATAGGATTTTACGCGAAATAGGGGTTACCGACGATCGGCCGGCAGTGAGGGAGGTTGCCGGCGGTGGGGGGTGGTCGCCGGAGCGGTCGTCGGCGGTGGGTCGGCGATCGGGGCCGGCGGCGGCTTGAATCGGGCGAGGGGGTAGCGTCGCGGGAGAGGGAAGCTGAAGGGGCGCGGGCTCGGGCGAGAAAAGTGATTTTGGGCGTTTCGAAAATCGCGCCGACCCGCAGTCCCTTATATAGGAGTAGTTACGACTCGGCCGAGTGACTCTGACACTCGGCCGAGTGACGTAACGAAAAAAAATGATTTTAAAAACTCCTCGCCACTTACGACTCGGCCGAGTGGCTTTGCCACCCTCGGTTGAGTGGATAAATTCCATTCGGCCGAGTGGCACAAACCCTAGCCTAAGCCACTAGCATTAGGATCAACATCATCGTTCAATCGCCCCTCGAGCCCACTCTCGTGCAAACTCGAGTTACGATCTAGGTTGTGATAGTTCGTATTCGTCCAATCTCTTGCAAACGAATATGGGTATAGATTTATAATAAAAATCCTAGCTTTGGTCCAATCTCTTGCAAACCAAGTCTAGAGAATCTCGATTATAAACCTAAATCGAATATCTAGGCCTTCCCATCGATTAGAATCCAATCTCTTGCAAACCCTAGATCGATGGAAATCCCTAGCTATCCGTAATAAATCAATCACAACCTAACCTCCTAGCAATTCTAGTAATTTAGAAATTCATTCATCACAAATATGAAATTAGATCCATAGGGTTCATCCACATGCCCTGGAACACCAAATCTACTCAAGCATAGCAACAACGATATAGGAATCAATAAAAACAATTGCTTGCATGTAAAAAGATAGCAAATCAAAGATTCAAATTATAAGAATAGAAATACTTAGCTTTGATGAAGAATTCCAATCCAAATACAAGATTTTTGATCCAAGAGGGGGCCTAGGGCATGGCCTAACCTCTAAAAATAACTCTAAGAAAACATAATGGGAACCTCCCTCAATGATGGCTACAAAAACCTTATATAGTCTCCCTAAAACCCTAGCAAATAACCCTAGAAAACCCCTCAAATTCGTGCCCAAAACAGCCCAAACCGCAACTTAAAATCTGGGCCCGCCGCCGACTCGGCCGAGTGGAACATGTGACTCGGCCGAGTGGAAATTCCAGCACTGCAGCGTCAACTTGCAGAAATTCTCCAGATTTCATCCGACCTCCGATTGGCGCGTTCTTGGCGGCGTTGGAACCGTCATGAGTCTACTATCCATAAAAAATATGAGAAAAATACTTTGATTGCTGGAATGATAGCAGATTTTAAAAGAGTGAACGGTTGTCTGAAAATCTGGGCGTTACGAGTCCTCGGCGTCACTCGGCCGAGTGGCAAATGTCACTCGGCCGAGGGGCTTTTGGTACTCGGCCGAGTTGGAGCTCGTAGTCGACTGACGGATTACAGTAAGTCTGGTCTTTTGGATGCCGTCGTTCGTGTGCCACTCGGGCGAGTGGTGTCTCCATACTCGGCCGAGTGGGATGTCGTCACTCGGCTGAGTGCACGCTAATCTTCAAGTAATTGCGTGTCTGATCTGGCCGGCCGAGTGGGCTTCTTTCCTCGACCGAGTGAGTCCTTCACTCGGTCGAGTGGCATGTTGAAAATGCCCAAACTTCATCTTTTTGCTTCCCCGTCGCTCCTACGACGTTCGTTCTTCTTCCACCCGTCTTCTATCGCTGATATGTCCTCAATAAGTCCATGAGCGATGCTCCGTTATGCGTGCAAGTCCTTTAAGCTCATTTTTGCTCCCAATTGCTCATATTTCCTAAAATCTGACAAAAACAGGAAATAGTGAAAAGTAACACAATATCATCGAATAATCGTGAAAATCGTAATATGAGCAACCGAAATGGCATGCAAATATGCAGAAAAAAGGTGTAAAATATGGAGTGATCAGCAGAAAAACATATGCAAGCAACCAAACATAATCTAATAACTAAAACTAACTAAGGAAAGAAACATCTAGATTGAGGGTTACCTGCAATAACCTCATCCACCGCCTCGGTCTCAACAGCAGTCATCAGAAACGCCTGTCGCCTCGGCTAAACAGCCTGCTGAAAAGCCTGCCTCTGCGGAACGAGAGGCGCTCCCTATCCAACAGGAACAGGTGCTCTCTGCTGCAACGGCTGAGCTGCAACAGGCCCCTTCCACGGCTGCTTGGACTTCGGGTAGTCCTTCATGGCGTGCGCAGGATCACCACAAATCAAGCACTGTCCCAACATCTTCCGGCACTGATCCTTGACATGCATAGTCTTGCCACAGAAATGGCAAGTCTTCAGAGTAGGATGTCCTCCGGGCCTCTTGAACTGTACCGGCTGATTAGGCCCGAACCCTGGTCTCATCGCTGCTCTGGCCTGCTCCACAGGCCTCTTCCCAGCTCCAGAAATCAGTCCTCTCTTCTGGTTCACGATCTTCTCCTGCCTCTTCGCCGCAATCAAAACATTCTGATAGGTCTCCACATCAGAAGAAGTCACATAGCTCTGAAGATCCAAAGAAAGCCCCTGCAGAAACCTCTGGGCTCTCTCATCAGCATCCTGCATCATCTTCGGTGCGAAACGACTCAGCCTGGTGAACTCCTGGTGGTACTGGTCCACCGTCAAGCTCCCCTGCTTCAGGTCAATGAAGCGCTGTGCCATCTCCCTCCTGGCAGCCTTCGGAAAATATTCCTCATCAAATCTGGACTTGAAGGTAGCCCATGATATCGTCTCCTCAAGCAACTCCTCCTCGGCATCCCACCAGTTCCGAGCGTTATCTTTGAGCTGTCTCTTCGCCAAGTCAAGCCATCCAGCAGGGTCAACCTTCGACATCTTCAAGTTGTCCTCCATGTTCCTGGTTCATTCATCCGCAGCCAGAGGTCCTTCGTTCCCATCAAAGTAGGCAGGACCTAGTTCCCGAAACTGCTTCGCTCCGGGCTCGAAGCGAGGGACATTCTGAACAGGCTGCGCTGCTCGAGCAGGTGGAACATTCCGGGCATTCTGCAGCATCCCCTGCTGCACCTGCATCATCTGATGCATCATCCGCATGATCTCCCCGTTGGTGGGCTCCCGGCCCGACTCCTCGACACGAGGGGGCACACCACCACCAGCACGGGTATTCCGTCTTCCGGCCATCTATTGACACAGGAAAAACGAAACAAATCAGACTCTCAGCCATATGACTCGGTGTTGAAATTGTTTATCGGACATTTTATAATTCTTATCGTTGTTCCGATTAAGTCACAATTACAAAAAATAGGGACCTGCATGGGCCACCAAAGAAACCTGTCACGCCCCGCTTCCCAAAAACATGGAGGCGAAGCGTGAGAAGGTCCGCTCAGACTTGAAGCTACAAAGCCACAAGTCCGATAAGCGTCAATTATCACAAAGTAGCAGGTCCCTGTAATGAGACTCGGAAACAACAATAACAATAATAGAAAAAGAGGCAAATAATTAAAATTATTCAACTCAAAGTCCAGATATAAATTTAACAACCAGAAATGCCACCAGGCAAACAAAAGAGTCCAAAAAGAAACGGCCTAGCATGGCCGACAAGGAAACTAACAACAACGGTGCTACTCACCGACAACAACACAACTAACAAGGAATGAACGAAGAAACACTAGGACTGGTCACCGGTGTCCTCGTAATCAACATCAGCAACGGGATCGGGTACGAACTCCACGAACTCGTCACCCTCCACAGCAATCTCTGGCTCAGTAACTAACATGCGTCACCCAAAGAGAAGGGGCACATGTCAGTAAGTCTACAAGACTTGTGCAAGGAAACTAAAGAAAAGTGGTAACAACCTAGCAGTGCTAGAGTATATTAAGACATGGCATTTTATGCAATGGAAACAACAGCAGTTCATGTTATGGCATGATTATAGCATGGCAAGTAAACATGGCATGGCAAGGAAATAATTACATGACAAGTACAAGAATTGAAAGCACGTCGTGCACAGAGATTCCGCCCTTTGGCTAGAGTGGCTGTACAGGCCAACTCTTACGCTCAAGTGACCGTTTATCCTTACCCCTCCACGTGTGTCGAGCAAGGGCATTACCCCCGAACACGTAATGCTCGCTTCTGGATCATGAGCCAGGAAGTGTTTTTAACACGTATGGCGTAGGGTTATGCCCGCATAACGGGTGCCTAGCCGGTAACACGGAAACATGGATTTGTACAAGGAGTTGTAGCGTGTGCTACGATGCAACATGCAACATGATATGTAAAAATGGATGCACATGACAATTATTTGAAATGAAATTGCGTACCGTTTAAAGAAAATTAGACATGACAGGCAACTGTATGACATGGCATGACAAGGGAAATTCTAGCTTCGTTGTCAAGCTAGAATTGAATTTGCGCCTAGACCGCTATCATTTCACGGTCTAGTCTCTTTCACGCTAAAACAAAGTATCGGCCTAAAAACATGGCCCTACGCAAGGTTGGCAAGTTTCACTTGCCTGTTACCGACGATGACGATCGACGGAAAACGTCTCACAACCTCTATTCTACGGGATGGGTTCGCTGTTACGGCAAAACAACATTAGAACGATCACCAAATCAGATTTCATAATAGAATCATATATCGTCTAATGAATCGTTTTTAATTAGGTTTTCTAATTACGGTGTGGGTTAAAAGAGATTAAGGGATAGATTCACTAACTGTAAGAGTAGCGAACGAATGACGCCAAAACAGATCTAGCTTCGACGATGGATGAACGATCCTGGGAAGCTACGGCTGAAATCGAGATCCCGGCGGCCTAGAGAAGGTGGCCGGTACAAGAAATGGCTAGAGGGAAGCTACGAGGAGGAAGGAAATGGCTTGAGGAATGTTGGGGATGATTTGGGGAAGAAATTGGCTCAGAAAGAATGAAGAAAGAATGAAAGAATCGAAGGGATTAAATAGAAAATGAAACGGCGGCTGTGACTTAACCTAGGTTTACTGGGCGGTTTAGTCGGTCAGAGAAGGGTGGTCGACCGACTAGTTTAGGATCTAGTCGGTCGGTCGTCCAACTGATACCGACTAAAAATCAAACAGTGAACAGTGTCTGTACAGGGAAGGCAGATTTAGTCGGTCTGTGAAGGCCCGTCGACCTACTAGTCTAGGATCTAGTCGGTCGTTGATCGTTCATAGACCGACTAAGAGTGAAATTAAGATAGATATTAAGCACTGAGAATTAGTCGGTCAAAGAAGGAATCTTAACCGACTAGTTTAGGAACTAGTCGGTCGGTAATTGTTCTTAGACCGACTAACCATAAACAGTAACTTAGACATTACCGTAGGACTCAGAATTAGTCGGTCTGAGTACAAGTCCTGACCGACTAGTTTGGGAACTAGTCGGTCAAAGAATGAGCTTAGACCGACTAAACGTAAATAGTAACTAAGCTGAAATTTACTGACAAGAACTAGCCGGTCAGAGAAGGGTTACCGACCGACTAGATTGCAATCTAGTCGGTTGGCTCTCCTTCATGAACCGACTAAGATGCACGAAAAGTGCCGAAACGAAGCACGAAGCTTCGGGAAGATTCCTATGGCCTCTAGGATCACTCTAGTACTAAGATTAAGACGCTATGAAGTTAAACGTAAGGATTTCTAACGGAAAAACACACAAAGAGGGAATCATCCAATATTATTCATATAAAATAGCTATTACAAAAACCGGTCGTTAGAAGGATGCTGATTTGTGTTGTAGTTGTGTGAAACATCGTTCAGGCTTGATTCTGCCATCTTAACCTTGCTCTGATACCAAATGTAATTTTAGCCTGTATGGATCAATACACTAGAGGGGGGTGAATAGTGTATTTAATAAAAATGTTGCAAATAAAACGTTACTAATATTTGCAAAGATGGCAGAGAAATATAATGACAAGTACTGAAAAATAAATCAATCGCAAACACAGAGATTTATCCTGGTTCGGATCCTTGTGATCCTACTCCAGTCCTCTACTCCCAGTAGAGATTTTCCACTATAAACACTTGCAAAACCGCAAGGCAACAACTTTACAAAAATGGCGACACTCCCCGTGTCTCAAACTTTGTACAATCTCAATAACTAGAGATTCAAACCTGTAAAAGATATAATGAAATAATAAACACCTATAGCCTTGTAACCAATATGAATTCAAAGGTCGGTGTTTAAAGGAGAGACTTCAATGTTTCCAGATATGAAATGGTGAAACACAATTGAAGTTCTTCCGTTCTTAAATGAAGAGAGAAATCTATCGATTACTTCTTACAAATAAGAATTGAACAACTTTCTCAAGAGTGTTGAAATCCAAGTTCTTCCGTTCTTAAACGAAGAGAGAAATCTATCGATTTCTTCTTACAAATAAGAAAAGAACAACTAATGGCAAAGTGCTTAAGAACTTAATTTCAACTTAATTAAAAACGTGAGAGAGAGAGAAAGAGAAAAGTTGTGAATGAAACGTGAGGGTATGGCCTTGTATTTATAGGCTTTGAAAACGGTTATAAAGACAACGGCTAGTAACTACCAAGGCAACGGCAAGAAACCAACTTAATAGGATAAAATGAAATTAGCAAGCTAAATGACTAATTAGATTGCTAATTTTGAAATGATTGGTTTTTGAGAGTAACGACAAGAAACTAACTTAATGGGTTAAAAAGAATTTAGAAGACTAAAAAGAAATTAGCATGCTTAAAAATCTATCAGGCTGCTAATTTTGAAATGATTGGATTTGTTGTGATTGTTTGAGTACAACCCGTAATGAATGAACAAAAATATCTTTCAATCAATGATTGTCAAAATTAATAGCCAATAAATTGGATGGCTAAATTTTGAAGAGGAAATGTTTGTGATATGAGTAATAGGGATTGAAGAGTGAAATGACCTATGAAGCTAAGATAACTTATTAGAAGGTTTTAACAATCTATGAAATATACAACAATTCTTCTTGATACATAAAGATGTAGATATTGTATCTTGAGCAATTAGCAGAAGATCCTTGTCGCATATATTCAAGCTTTGAGCTGTTGTTTGTCCAATGTTGTATACTGCATAAATGTTAGTATACCTGCATAGATAGAGTTAGTATAAAAATATGTTTGTCACATCAAAACTTATATGGAGATAGAGATATGGAATTATGAAATTCCAACAAACTTGTCAACAGTGTATAGGCTGAGTTGAACTAGGAGAACTAGTCGGTTCAAGCAGGATTTCCAACCGACTAGATTCTCATCTAGTCGGTTGGTTCTTCTTCTTGAACCAACTAAGATACATAAGAAGCCGTGAAATGAAGCGATAAGCATCGGGAAAGTTTCTAATGGCTACTAAGGCAATCCTAGATCTAAGATATGAGCGTTATGAAGATTGTTAAGTAAGTCCTACTCAAGGCTTAACATTCTATACGATGAAGCTAGAAGACAATAAAATAAACATCACGAACCGTCTTCAAATCTTCAATCCGAATCTCTTGACTTCATTAATAACTCCTTGAGCTTCAACGAAGCTTCAGGCACACGATCACACGCTTTAAGAAGTCTTGGGGCGTTGCTTGAGATGTACGAAGTAATTTGGCGACGATCTCCATAACTGCGCTCAAAGAGAATTAGTGCATGATATTTATGTTTGTTAATCATCAAAACCAAATCCGGGGAATCAATACTCAACACGGATGGACCGTAATCTCTAAGAAATCCACAGTGTGCGACAGATCACTGACGTACCGACGTAGCTGAGATACGTGGAATACGTTGTGAACTCCCTCCAAAGATTGTGGTAGCGCAAGGTGGTAGGCCACTGCTCCCACACGCTTCAGCACATCGAATTGTCCAATATACCTCGGGCTCGGCTTTCCCTTCTTCCAGAAACGAATGACTCCGTGGTTCGGAGAAATCTTCAGGAGACGTGGCCTCCAGGCTGAAACTCCAAGGGTCTCCTCTTGGCTTCTGCCCAATGCTTAAAGCGGTCCTGCGCAACTCTGAGCTTCTCCCTGATGTCTCTCACGACATCCACTGCTTCCACTATCATCTCTGGACCCAACAGTTCCCGATCTCCGATGTCATCCCAGCTCAGTGGCGATCGACATTTTCTCCCATATGAGGCAGCAAACGGTGCCATGCCAATGCTCGCCTGGTAGCTGTTGTTGTAAGAAAACTCCACCAAGTGAAGATGGTCCTCCCATGAGCCCTTCAGATCGAGCGTACAAGATCGCAGCATATCCTCCAGAATCTGAATAGTCCTCTCGGACTGGTCATCGGTCTACGGGTGGTACGCCGTGCTGAAGCTCAGACTCATATCCAAATTCTCCTGCAAACTTCTCCAGAACTGAGATGTGAACCTCGAGTCTCTGTCAGACACGATACTCACGGGGACTCCGTGTAAGCGTCTGATCTCCTGCATGTACACGGTCTACATCACTACTAACTCAAGAGGAAACTTAAAAGAGAAGTAAAAAAATGAAATTTTACCGCTAGGTATTTCCTCGCCAAGACTTTCATAGACTTGCCTACTTGGAAAGGAATGAAAAGCGCAGACTTAGTCAATCGATCAACGATCACCCAGACTGCGTCGTTCTGCTTCGGGCTACGAGGTAAACCAGTCACGAAATCCATCGTGATATGTTGCCACTTCCACTCCAGGATAGGAAGCGGTTGTAGCAAACCAGCCGTACGATGGTGCTCAGCCTTCACCTGTTGGCATATCAGACACTTGGCAACGCTCCGTGCCACACTCCTCTTCATACCAATCCACCAATAATTAAGACGGAGGTCCTTATACATTTTGGTGCCCCTGGATGTATAGAATATGGCGAGCTATGAGCCTCGCTCAACAGCTCCTCTCGAACATCACCTGTAGGTACGCAGAGTCTGCTGCCATACCTCAGTGAACCATCCACATGTATCACGAACTCCGTCCGTAGTCCAGCTTCAACCTGCCTACTGATCCTCTGCAGCTTCGGATCTCCTGCTTGTGCTGCCTTGATACGATCCACGATTGTGGACTGAATATGCAAATTCATGAATGAAAGAACCACACCAGGTAGGACGACCTCTAGATCCATCTCTCTCAGCTCCTGCTGTATCCTCCAGTCGGCGGTATGCATCATCGCAGTAGGAAGCCTACTCAATGCATCTGGCACTACATTCACCTTCCCCGGGCGATACTACAAGCCTATCTCATAGTCGACCACGAGCTCTAACCATCGTCTCTGACGCATGTTGAGCTCCTTCTGCGTAAAAAAATGTACGTCAAGCTTTTGTGGTCGGTGAAAATCTTCACGCTCTCACTCAGCAAGAAGTGCCTCCAGATCCTCTGTGCAAAAATCACCGCTGCCAACTCCAGATCATGCGTCGTGTAATTCTTCTCATGAGTCCTCAACTGGCGAGAAGCGTACGCGACCACGTGGCCATGCTGATGCAAGACGCATCCTAGGCCCTTCCCTGATGCATCACAATATACCTCAAAGCCTCCGCTCTGATCCGGTACCGCCAAGACCGGTGCTGAAAGTCAACCTCATCTTCAAAATACTGAAGGCCTCCTCACGAGCTTCTGACCAATGAAATTCCACGTCCTTCAGCATCAGCTTCGTCATCGGCTCTGCAATCTTCGAGAACTCGAACTTAAAATGGCCTGGAATCTTAAATATCACCTTCTCACTGTGGCATTCAAACAGAGCGTGGAAGTCTCCCAGCAATTTGATGCCAAGAACGACATCAAAAAAGCGGTAGATCAGGGACAATGAAATCTAATAGTTCATGTCCACTGGCCACCAAGGGGATCGATCGACAACCTAGTGTCACGCCCCGCTTCCCAAAAATATGGAGGCGAAGCGTGAGAAGGTCCGCTCAGACTTGAAGCTACAAAGCTGCAAGTCCGATAAGCGTCAATCAAATTTAAAACTGCAGGTCCTTGCAACGCGAACAAAACAAAGATAATAATAATGAAATGAGACAAAAGAGATATCTCAGAATATCCATAAAATAAGTTTCAACATCACAGAAGAAGCCACCAGGCTAGAAAGAAAAAGAGTCTAAAGGCCCACACATGGCCAACAAAAGTACAACATATAAAACAAAGGTGCCACGCACCGACAACTAACAGAAAACTTAGAACAAAAGGAGAACTCAGCATGGTCACAAAGAAAGGTCACCGGTGTCCGCAAAACTCCTCCTGGGCAGACATGGACTCAGACTCAGCGTCAGCAAAACATCACGTACACAGCAACAGACTCTGGCTCAGGGTCTAACATGTGACACCCAAAAGAGCAAGGGGCACATGTCAGCAAGTCTATAAGAGACTTGTGCAAGGAAACTGAAAGTAGGTAAAGCAACCTAGCAGTTCTAGCATGAATGCAATGACATGGCAGTTTAAAGTATGAGTGCAACAAGTAATGTAAGGTAAAGTAAAGTACGAGCATGGCATTTAAACATGGCATGGATGACAAGTTATACAAGTAACACTCACTAGTACAAGACAAGTAAAGTAAGCACCTCGTGCACAGAGATTCCGCCTTCTGGCTAGAGTGGCTGATCGGGCCACTAAGCTCAGGTGACCGTTTATCCCTACCCCTCCACGTGTATCGAGCCAGGGCCTTACCCCCGAACACGGAATGCTCGCTTCTGGATCACGAGCCAGGAAGTGTTTTTAACAAGTATGGCATAGGGGTGCACCTAGCCGGAAACACAGAAACACGGATTGTACAAGTATTTTGTAGCGTGTGCTACGATGCAACAATCAATTTGGATGACATGTAAGATGCAATGCATGGCAGTTAAAAGTTCGTACAGATAAGGAAAGTAAACATGACAATTTAGTATGCATGATTAACAAGTTTAAAGAGTTGGATCTAGCTTCGTTGTCAAGCTAGATCAATTTAGGTGACAGATCTAGTTTCGTTGTCAAACTAGATCAAGTAGGCGTCTAGCCAGCTATCATTTCACTGACTAGTCTCTTTTACGCTAAAAGCAAGGAAGTGGCCTAAAAACATGGCCCTACACAAGAGTTGGCAAGTTTCACTTGCCTGCAAGTACAACATCTGAGAGACACCGTCCAAGAGAGTCCAAGTCACAAATAACCTATGTGCACAAGTCCACCGGCCTAAAGTCCATATTATTAATCTTGATTAGTGAATTTAAAACATTTAAAATACTTTAAAAATACTGATTTTAGTCTTGATTAGCATGCAATTGGGTTGGGGGTCCTAGGGGTGCAAAGCGTTACCTCAACATGACGCGAAAGCTACACTGGCGTCGGGTAGCGACGCCAGGGGTTGGAATAAGAGAACGCGCTCCAAGTCCTGATTCCAATATAGTTTCCTCGCTGGAAAATTCAGAGCATCAACCGGAGCGACGAGTCCGGATCCCAAAGCTAGCACGTGCGACGACGGCCTACGACGTGTTGCAACGTCGTACGCCGCAATTCCTCGAAGAGCAAGCACCTAGGTGGGGCCCACAGTAGTCCTAGGGACCTTTGGGGGACCCACAATACCTCTGGAGAACTTAGGGGACCCACGGTGGCAAGTGGTGCGACGGGTGCGGGGTAGCGACGAAAGGCTCTCGGTCGTACAGCCTCGGTGCGGGAGATTCTCTCGGTCGTACACGCTTGGTGCGAGGCTTGCAGCGCAGCGGGCTGCAGTGGTGCGGGCGGGGGCTTGGTGCGGAGGGTTTTGTCGGTCGGTGCGGAGGAATCGGTCGGTCGGGTGCCTTGGATGCGGGGGTTGCAGCGTTGCAACGTTGCAACGTCGGTCGATGCGGGCGATCCGCTCGGTCAGGCGCTAGCGGAGGCGGGGCGACAAAGAGGGCGCTGTGCGGAGCGGGGATGCGGGCGACAACGGGGAATTCTCTCGGTCTGACCGAGAGCTCCTCTCGGTCGGAGCGGGCGAACGGAGCAGGCGGCTATGCTGCGATGCGGACGGAGCTTGGTGCGGGGGCGGCTAGCGGTCGGAGCGGGGGAACGGCATTGGTTTTCTCGGTCGTGCGGCAGCTGTTCGTCGCAACGTTGCGGCGAATCGTCGCAACGTCAAATTTGGGTTTTGGAAGCGGCTAGGGTTATTTTCTTGCGGAAATAGGTCTTCCTAAAGGTTGTTTATATAGTGTAGAGGGGTTGACTAGGTCTAGGGCTAATCCTAATGGGATTAGGAGTTTAAAATAATTTAAAATTCGTATCTCGCCCTCTCCAACTCACACAAGGATTTGCTGCGATCCAAATGAGCTGAAATTCGGCTCAAAAATTATTTAAAACGTTTAAAACTCAAATAAATTTTATTTGGCCGAAATTAATTTAAAACGTAATTATTAAAAATATTATAAAACTTGCTAAAAATATAAAAGTGGTCAAATAAACTCCAAAAATTATAAAATAAATGTCGGGGTGATCGTGTTGACGAAAGTGAGCTAACTAAGAAGACGGATCTCAATTTTGACGTCAGACGACGAAACTAAAAATAGAAACGTCTCCCGTCAAAAGTGAAAATCGTCACGTCTCATCGAGTAAGATTAAATTGTGGGAAAACGACTCGAGAAATGTCGTTCCAAGATAGTGCCACTATTTAATACTCTCAGAGACGTTCACAATGGCATATCACACAAAAGTGTTCACAAACAAATAAAGTCTAAAATAAACACGTGCACGGCCAAAAGCAGTGCACGAACAACGTACAACGAAAAGTGGTCGTTACACCTAGATTCACTGTCACCACTCCGTTCCCTGTGGCGATATCCCAACACTTTGGAAGTGTATGGGTGGGATATGAAGTGTCTTGTTACAAACCTCTGGGATAAGATGCACATGGATGTACCGGGGTCGAACAAGGCCAAGGCCAGGTGAGACGACACTAGAATGGTGCCTAAGGTATAAAAGAACTATAGCCAGCCCACTACCCATCAACTAGCAAGGACAACACACATATACAAGCGAAATAATCTAACTGTAAAAGGAAAGACCAGATCTCAAAAGAATATACCTGCTATAACACCATCCAAGTCTTCAGCCTCGCCGGCTGTCATGGTGTACGCCGGCCCTCGGAGTTGCATTGCCTGTCGAAACATATGCTCCTGTGGGGCCAAGGGTGGTCCATGGACAGCAGCTCCTCTCTGAACTGGGGCAGGCGCTCTACGCTGCACTGGAACTGGCGCTCCGCCCTCCACATGGCGATGCCTAGGGCAATCTCTAACCGCGTGCGTGGCAGCTCTACATGTCAGACACAATCCCAGCTTCTTCCTGCAAGTGTTCTGCCGATGTCCTGGCTTGCCACAATAATGACACGGTCCCTTGCTCTGACTCTGCACGGGTGCTCCAGACCTCTTGAAAGACGCTGACTAAGTGGGTCCCATCGTAGACCTAGCTGTTGGCCTGAATTGCATTCGGTTCCCTCGCAGTGGTGGTGGTGGTGCAGTCAGAGGAGCCTGGGCAGCACGGGCAATCTGATGCACCTGATCAACCAACCGATATTGAACGTCTAACATCTCCCTCATAATGCCCAGTAATTGACGAAAATCATCACCTCGGCCATCCATGGTCTCGTCAACTGAAGGTCCATCTCGAGCTTCACGTCCTTCGACCATCCTAACGACAGGAAAAACAAAACTTAGACTCGCACACATCACTGGATAATAATAAAAAGAATGTTAATACTTCTATCGTTCCGAACTTTTTGCAAAAAAGGACCTGCATGGGCCACCACTAAAACCTATCACGCCCCACTTCCCAAACTACGGAGGCGAAGCGTGACTAAGGCCCGCTTAGGCCGGAGCTGTGAAGCTCAGACTCAATAAGCGTCTGTGTGGTACTCCAAGACGAAGGAACATGTCCCTGTAGGTTAGTACGGAACAACAAAAGTACTAAAAAGAAACATTCATTTTATTCTAACATAACAATCCAAAAGTACTGAGAGTCTAACAAAAGCCTGACACGTCTACAACAACTGAAAGGTAAACTACTGGTGCAAGCACCCAACCTAGACAGAAAATAAACGGTGATACGCACCCAACTAAACTGCAGTGAAACCTCTAGATCAGTAACGTGAAGGCCTCTAGCTCTGGTCCTCGTCGGGCATGTACTCTGGGTCGACGTCCTCGGGCTCTACGTACTCCGGCAGGTCCGCCTCGTCAATGTACTCCGGCTCAACACCTGACGTACAGAACCCAAAAGTAAGGAACTGTACGTCAGGTAAAGTCTACAAAAGAGGGTTAGACTCTACTGCAAGTGTACTAAAACTTTAAGCAATGATTTACTGGTTGATTAGCATGCTGGGGTTATAACATAGTAACAAAAGAAGGTAGTCGGAGCAGGAACAGTAAAACGCGTCAAGTAGTAGTCGTAGCGTGTACTACGGACTACAAGACTAACTTAAATGGGTCCAGACAAGATGTGACAAGACAAGACAAGACATGACACGACAAGACACTTGTGACTCGAAGGGTTCACGCCTTACGGTTCGAGGGGGATCAGACCCTCTCCCTGTGAGCACGCTCAACCCTACCCCAACCCAAGTACATAAGACAAGTCCGTACAAGGGATCACTCACTCTAGATTGGTGAGTACCCTATTACCCGCAAGCTGTGTATCAGTACAAGGGATCACTCGGTGAGTGCCCTATTGCCCGCAGGCTGTGTATCAGTACAAGGGATCACTCACTCTGTCGAGTGAGTGTCCTATTGCCCGCAAGCTGTGTATCAGTACAAGGGATCACTCACTCTGTCGAGTGAGTGCCCTATTTCCCGCAAGATATGTATCAGTACAAGGGATCACTCACTCTGTCGAGTGAGTGCCCTATTTCCCGCATGCTGTGTATTAGTACAAGGGATCGCTCACTCTGTCGAGTGAGTGCCCTATTGCCCGCAAGCTGTGTCGAGTTAGTGTCCTATTGCCCGTAAGCTGTGTATGACAAGACACGACGTGACAAGACAGTGATGGTTCTTCTAGGGGTCCACACGCACGTACATAAAGATAACCCTAAGGTGTCAAAATTTGTTGTTGAGCTTAGACTTCGTCGTCAAGTCTAAGCTGTCAAGAGACGTCCCGGACGCTATCATTTCACGTCCGGTTCTATTTGTTCACATTTTAATAGCTCTAAAAGTCTAAGACCTAATGCACGGTCGAAAGTGCAAGTGAGTACACTTTCCTATAGTGGCGAGTGTGTCGTCCGTCCGGAGCGTCCCGTCCAAGCATCTCGTCTGCGGTAGTCCGTCTGAAACATGATCACGACGACGGTGTCAGGTCGTGTTTTTCAACAAATCCTATTAGGGTTTGTCTCTAAAATTGACAGACTACCCTAACAGTCAAAAGTCACGTTTTGATGTTTTTGTTCAGTCTAGATCGACGTCTACCCTATGTGCACAGAAAAATTGTCCGATTGTCGATCTTTCCTACGGTGGGCAGCGTTTTACAGATGCTAAAAATAAATTTAGTTTAAGTTGACCAATTTTAGTTTAGGGTTTGATTGAACTACGGTGTGGGTTCACTATGAGTTAGGGGGGGCCAACCTCTCCGGTGTTTGACGTAGAACAAAAGTAGAGTCTGAACGGTGACAGATCTGAACTGTACAGCAACGGAACGTCTCCTTGTGGCAACGGGCAGATCTATGGTAATGAAGGCGAGGGGGCAGCGATTCGGGAAAGTGAAACAACGAGCAAAGGAACGTCGCGAAGGCGTCTAGTGGCTTCGGAAGCACAGATAGCGAGACGAGCCCGGTAGCGGTCCGTAGGAGGTGTAGGCGGCGTCAAGGAGCCGCGGAACAGCGAGCAAAAGGGGGACAATGGCCGAGGGTTCAAAACAGTGAGCAATAGAGGCAGAACATTGAAACGCCGTCGCTGAAACATCGGATGATGCGCTGGCCGGCTTGGGGAGGATGCTGACAGAAAGATCCGGCCTTGGGGAATCACCAGCCGTGTTTGGCTGTCGAGGCGACATCGAAAAATACAGCTGTGGCCGGAAAAGATCGCAGCAGGCTGCTGCAGTTGCTTCTGTGTGAAAAAGGCCGCCGGCGGTTGTCTGTTGCCGGCGGTGGGGAGCAGGCGTCGGGAGGGGGGTCGTGTTGGCCGGAGTTGGTGTAGGGGAAGTCTGCCGACGGAGGTTGAAGAGGGAGGCCGAGCTCGCGTGCGTGGAAGAGGGTTAGGGTTTTCGTTCGGGGTTTTGCTTGCGGCGGCTGAGAGAGTTGAAACATTTCGCACGGGGTATTGGTGACAGCCGATGAAACAAAACTAGCCCTAGGTTATTAAATACTAAAGGGGGGAAGTTTGGTTGCAAAACATAGGGATTGATTGGGAGTGGGTGACGTGGGATGCACCTAGGATTAGTAATTCGATGTCCTCTTTTTTAATAGTTTTGTTAAGAGTAAGTTTTTTTTGAATGCTTATTATCAAAAGAATTAGTAAGGAAGATATAAAAGACCCTCCTTATAAAATCAGTCTGGCTAATGAGGGGTTTAAGGAAATCTTTAAGTGATGAAAGGAAACGCACAGAAACAACTAATTTAATTATAAAAAAATTGTTTTTAATAATAAAAGTGTGTTATGCAGAAAAGGTCTATGGACACCAAAAAATAAAAGGAAAATACTGGAGTGATCGTGCCTCCGAGAGGATTGTGAATACGGGGTTCGGCCACATGTTCGAGCTACGTAAAGAAATAATAAAATCAGATACGGTGACGTGCACACAAAATAACCAAGGATACATGCTACAAACGCTCGGTCGGAAAGTGACCGTTACAGTTACTAAGGTCCGCATGAACTGGAGTGGTGAAGCTCGAGTTCACTAAGCGTCTGTGGTAACAACATCATAGCAGGTGCTTGCATGCAATCAGAACAATAAAAACATTCATAAATTTAAAATCCACATCCAGAATGTTTATACACGAAATAAAACGATAAGCCTCAGCAGGGCCAAAGTAACTACAAAAGGAAACATCATACCAAAACCAAGTAATAAAGAAAATCTAAAAGGGAAGCAACAACAACTCTAGTCTCTAGTCCTCTACAGGGAGTGACTCAGCGTCAATAACGAACTCCTGGCTCTCTAGATCAGGCGTCTCAAACAAGTCCTCCTGGTACTCTGGCTCGGGATCTGACATATATTCCAAAAACACGAATGTATGTTAGTAAGGGTCTACAGGTAAAAGTGAGAGAACCGAAGGCAAAGTGTACAAATAGCAATAAATTATGAAGCATTAATAGTTGCACAAGATGTCAGCAGCAGGGTTATAAACATAGCAATTTTAAAGTAAAGTAACATACGTCTAAACATGACAGTTCTAGAGAATTTAAAGACAATCATTAATGAACATGGAAATTCTATAAATGTTATTAACATGGCAATTTTAGTGTTCAACGGAGATAACATTAATGAGTTCAAGTTTTGTGTCACTGTTTTCTATCACTCCTAGGGTTCTCGCCTTTAATACGTGATGAGTGAATCGTTCTTCTCAAGGGCACAACTGTGATTGACGCTACCCACCGCATGCAGGTGGTGCTCTTGAAGAGAGGATCCCTTCATACGCTTAGTTGCCGCTCAACCCTAACACCACCCAAAAGTTGTGCTGGAACACGATCCAGCCAATCGACTCACATGACATCACAAAATCAAGATTCGCCTTTGAGGCACACGAATTCACGAATTCAAGAATTGTCTAGAAGTTCCATTAATATCTGTTCTGGTAACGAGTTTATAAGCAAGATGTATATCACATTAATCGTCAGAAATTCTAATCTTACAACATTTACAACAATTTTAAATAATGAGATTTACGGGTTGATTAATGAACATGCTACAAACAATTGTTTTTCATTGCCAACCTTAAATCTTAAACATGCAGAGTTATATATCAACGTGTCACATTTTCAGCCTAGAACATGATGGTATTTTTAATGAGCGTCATTTCACGGGTAAATTTCACGTTATTCAGCTTTAAGTGAAAAAAGACAATTTTAACTTTAAAATTAAAAAATTCATAACAGATTGTACACTTGCCTGTTTTCGATGAACTTGGAGTCGTTGGGTTCGTCTCGACGAGCACTACGCTACGGTATGTCCGGTTCTCTGGTTTGATCAAACATGCAACTAAATTAGGTTCTTTCTGACACAACGAACGTTAAAATAATCCTTATGATGTCTAATAATTTGATTTTATTAGATCTTCTATCCTAGGGTGTGGGTAATAGCATAGTAACAGATAAATCACTAACCATTAACGCATGGTATGTAGTCGAGATGTAGTGAAGGGGTAGAGACGTGAATGACATCTAACGGCGGCGTCGCTCGGTAGCGAAGGAGTCATGAAGGGGTTGGGCTGCTCCTAATGACTCGCAGGGTCAGCTGTCATTACGAGGAGTTGCAACGGCGAGTTCGGCAATATCATCTGCTGCTTGGGGTGTTTCTGGCTGCCTGGGGCTGTCAAGGATCTGCCGACGGTTCAGAGGTCCGCAGGCGTAGAGTTTGTGTGCTGGGCGCCGGAGGGAGGACTGCCGGCGACGGGGTTTGGCTGAGAGGGAGGCATCAGCCTGAGAGGGGTTTATAAGGGGGTGATGTATTCGGCCTTAGGGTTTTTGGACATCGGTGGCTGAGAGGAGATGGCAGGCCGTGAGGGGAGACACTAGTGAACTGCCGGCGTCGGGAAAACATCAGGCGGTTGTGGCGTGGTTTTTGTGGCCGGAGGAGGAGCTTTGCGGGAGGAGGAGGTGGCCAGAGACTGGGAGGATGGCAGGCTGCCTGGGTTTAGGTGATGTGTTGCGCGACGATCGAAATGAATGGGTTAGGGCACTGGTGAGGCCTGTGCGCGGTGGAAGTGGATGGCCGAAGGTGGGCACCGGTGACTGGGTCGGAGGTAGGTTGATTAGAGTGGGAGAGGGTGAAAACTAGGGTTTCAGGTAGGGTTTGGGGTGTACGGCTGAGAGTTAAGAGAGTGGATCTGGGTTTAGTTTGTTGGATTTAAAAAGAGGGAAGGGGGCACGTAATGAGCGCTGGGCTTTCTAGGTCTAGCTTGTTAGGGTTTTAATATTAGGTTAGCTTTTGTGCGGCTGAGCATTTAGGCTTAGGTTTAGTTTATTATTGTTTGGGTTTTGGGTTGCACGTGATATGCCGGGGAAAAATTTGCGGCATACAAAAAAGATTAGAAGAGAAGAACGCAAGGTGTGAAGGTTGACTTAGGAAATAGGGGTTTAGTGTATATACATGAAGGGTTTTAAACACTAAGGAAAATATGGAAAGAACAAGGGAGTAATGGCAATTAGGGTGAGGATTAATAATCATTAAGAAAAAGTCTCATTTCTAAAATGGAAGTAATTTTGAATTCAAAAATCAGATTTGAAATATTTGTTTTAATGAGATTATGGGATAATTGATTTCAAAAATAATTATAGCTAATACATTTTTAAGGCATGTAGCTAATACGAGTACGTAGTACAAATACGTAATCGCATTAATTACGGATACGGAAAAAGTACAACAAGGGATAGGATATGAATAAAACGTATTATCAAAATACCGGTCGTTACACCCTACCCACCTTAAGAACAATTTTGCCCTCGGAATTCTTAACAATTATTGATCAGGAAACAAATGTGGGTAGTGCTCTCGCATCTCATCTTCTCTCTCCCAGGTGGACTCCCCTGGCAAATCAGGCCAACACATCACTCTAACAAGATCAACAACCTTGTTCCTGAGAGTCTTCTGACGTCGGTAAAGGATCTGCACGGGCTGTTGCTCATACGTCAGATCTGACCGAACAGTAATCTCAGAGTAGTCCACAGCGTGAGATGGGTTGTTGATGTATCGGTGAAGCTGAGACATATGGAAGACATCATGAACTCCCTCTAAAGATGGTGGCAGGGCTAAGTGATAAGCTACCTCTCCAACTCGCTCTAGCACATCGAAGGGTCCAATATATCTCGGACTGAGCTTGACTCGCTTCCCAAAGCAGATCACTCCTTGATTCAGGGAGATCTTCAGGAACATATGATCTCCCGGCTGAAACTCTAGAGGACACCGTTTAGCATCTGCCCAATGCTTATAATGGTCCTGAGCGATCCGAATCTTATCTATGATATCTTGCACAACGTCTATAGCTTCGACTATCATCTCCAATCCCAAGAGCTCTCTATCTCCAATGTCATCCCAACTCAGTGGCGATCGACATTTTCTCCCGTAGAGAGCAGCAAATGGTGCCATGCCAATGCTCGCCTGATAGCTGTTGTTATAGAAGAACTCCACCAGATGCAGATGATCATTCCACGAGCCTTTGAAATCCAGCAAGCATGCTCTCAGCATATCCTCCAAAATCTGAATGGTCCGCTCCGACTGGCCATCCGTTTGCAGGTGATACGCTGTACTGAATTTCAGACTGGTACCCGGATTGGTCTGCAGACTCTTCCTGAACTGAGACATGAACCTCGTATCTCAATCTGATACAATGTTTATGGGTGTTAGATATGGACGACATGAATACACCCATGAGGGGATGTATGAGGGTATACGGACCGCAGATGTCGCGTGCACGAAAGCGTGCACGAAGGGAACCTTTTCTCGTGTGAAAAGGACCACTCGATAAGTGGAAAAAGTCACTTTATAAGTGCATAAAGGCACTCGATAAGTGAATGAAGAAGAGGATAAGTAAAAGGGCTAATATAGGCTAATAAGCTTATAATTGGTTATTTCCTACAATAACTACCCCTAAAGCCTATAAATAGGACCCAAGGGTATGCCTTTTACACCAATCTAAACATGCCATAAGTTTGCATAAGGCAACTTGTGTTCTTCTTCTCCCTTCCATTAAAATCCTCTTCTAAATAGAGATTTAGGTGGCGAAACTCTGCTTCGATCCTCTGTGACGAAGTACTGACCGTTGTGGCGAATCCGAGGGCGAAGTTCCGATATTACGGTGCCGCGTACGCAAGCGTAAGTCTCTACTTTATTATTCGATCCTAACATCCTTGTTTTGAAAGGATCCGACATTGGTATCAGAGCCATACGGGTTCACCCCGGTCTAACCGTTGCCCCGGTCTAAACAATGAACGAGGCGTTGTCTCTTTCACGAATGAGTCTCCTTCTATTATGGATATGGTAGGAACGCATCGTGACGGAGAGAATCACAGTAGTTGTTCTTTTCACGTTAGGGTCTTCTGTCATTACGGATATGGCAGGAACTCTCCGTGACGGGAAGAACTTACCGTTCATCTCGCCAAACTCGCGCTCCTCATGGATGCTGAGTCTCCATTCAATTGAGAATGTGAACTCTCTTCATGTAGAGGGTGAAGTTAGCGGCCTTGAAAACGCGTTATCTTCATTTTTTGGCACATGGCCATTGAAGCAAAACCGTTTTCTCGACGAACGGGTGCTTCATCGGAGAAGACGATGGTAGTTATTCTCAACGGAGAAGATGAAATATTTGGTGCATGATTTCCATGGCCATATGGGCTATGGAGGCAATACATCCCCCCTCCCCATGAGGAGGGGGTTGGCTACGGCCAATAACTTCCACGGCCACCCCTCCGGTGGGGGGTGTGCGGCCAACCCATGCAAGGGGCCAAGGCCGGCCATGGCCAAGGGGCCATGGCCAGGCCATGGCCAGGCCAGCTCTGGCCGGCCTCGGCCTGGGCCAGGGGGCCCTGGCCGAGGCCAGACCAGGGCCAGGAGGCCCTGGCTGGCCCTGGCAGGGGCCAGGGCCGGCGCCCTTGCCGACCCTGGCAGAGGCCAGGGCCGGCGCCTTGGCCTCAGGCCAGGGCCTGGCCGGTCTTGGACAGGGGCCAGGGCCAGGCCAGGGGCCACGGCCGGCCCTGGCAGTGGCCAGGGCCAGGTCGGCTGGCCCTGGCAGTGGCCGGGGCCTGGCCGAGGCCGGCACCAGGCCCCGGTCTCGGCCAGTGCCGAGCCCCGGTTGACCCTGTTTTTTTTGGGGGGGGGGGGCTTGCATGAATGGGACATGCATGGCCAGCCCATACAGGGCCGACGGCAGTCATCTGTGGCAAAATTCTCTTGTAGGGGGAAGCGCCTGGATCCATATGGGAGCCAGCGACGGTGGCTTGCAGAAAAATCCCCTCAGGGGGGATCCGGCCTTGGCACGGCTACGGCCCAATCCCGGCAATGGCCAGGGATTGCCGTATATTTCACTAGTATCATAAGGGTACTAGGTTGATATATCACATTTTCTTTTGAAAAATACGTTTTCAAAAAACGCTTTTCCGCTGCGAAGTACTATAAGAGTACTATCGTTTGATAAGTGAGGGGGAAATATTGAAGGTTGTTCTAGATGGTGATTGGAATCGTAGAGACATTTCCTATTCTAGAGCAACATCTTCAATATTTTTCGAAAGTAACTTATCAAATATAATAATATCTGTCACGCCCCGCTTCCCATTATACTTGAGAGCGAGGACGCGAGCGGGCCCGCTTGGGCTGGAGCGGTGAAGCCCCAACCCAATAAGCGTCTGTGTATGACTACTTGTCAGGTTCTTGCTTGCGAACAATCGGAACAACAAAATAATGTCATCATTATACTTTAACTTTTCCAGATTACATGTACACAAAAATTAAAAGGCCTAGCATGGCCATTACAACAGTTACAAAGAAATTACAACAACAAGTATTAAAGCTTCAGCAAGCTGCGCAGTGTCTGTCGTCTTCAGTAGTGGATCTCGTGCTCTTTAGCTCTTTTGGTCTTCCTGCTCAATCTCCAAAAGAACTCTTCGGTGAACTCTGCTCAAAACCTAACGTATATTTCACAAACAAGGAAATATACGTCAGCGAGGGTCGCTCGGCAAGATTTAAAAACATTAGTAATAAAATGACCCTCGGCAAGATTTAATATAGTTCACAAAATTTAGGGAAGAGAGGCACATTATGATTTCAAAAAGATGATACATAGTAGCATGTGGAAACAAGGGGCGTAACAATGTGTAGTGTGCAAGCAGTGAGCATGAGTAGTGGTGTGCACAGCAATAATTAATCGTGGCAATAATTTTAGCAGGTTACTCTATAGCATCAACAGAGGTAAAAAGGGGTGCATCAATCATTCAATCAATCTCCTATCTAGTGACAAAGCCCAGTGTCTGAGGGGGAGGTGACCAGCATCACACCCAAGTCAACGGGAGCTACCCGTGA
Organism: Scilla litardierei; assembly: GCA_030789695.1. Lineage (NCBI taxonomy): Eukaryota > Viridiplantae > Streptophyta > Magnoliopsida > Asparagales > Asparagaceae > Scilla > Scilla litardierei. The sequence continues at coordinate 61,028,247 of CM061134.1, forward strand.
CTCTATACTCACCGACCCGGCCAGGTGTCGGTCAAATTCACCAATAGAGTGCAATCCAGCTTTCCAGCCTCTACTCCACTAGACTACCCCACCCAAGTGTCCATAAGTCAAACCGTAGTTCAATGTTAGCCGTATGGCTAACATTCCGTAAATGCCCCGCGGGCCCATATCCGTATTGCCCGAAGGCCCAATAATCCGTAATTGCCCGAAGGCCCAATAATCCGTAATTGCCCGAAGGCCCAATGTTCACATTCAATAGGGGTGGACAATTCAAAATATATCTGGCGACGCAAACAGTAGTACTACAAGCAATAAGAGCAATGTGCGTTTTAAAGATGACGGAGCATTCTTATACTTTAAAATTGGTAGGGGATAAATACTTTAACCTTTGAAACCTTGTAGAAAAATAGTATACTTGCAAGGAGTAAATACTTGCCTGGGAAAGTTGTAGGGTGCACAGATGACGGAGGCGTAAAGTGCGTTTATCTGCGAAATTGGGTTGATATCAGTCGCATGGTTCTAAATGGACTAGTCAGAGCTTTCATCATACTGCCAAATTAATACGTGACTTTCGAATGTCCTTAAACTAAGTGCATGCAGATAGTATTAGGTCATCATGCACATGTTCAACATCAGGATGCGTACATACTTTAAACTGAGTTATCATTTTAATAATGCATTAGAAACTATCTGGGTAATAAGATGCGGTAAAAAAACATAGCACTTACTTACTGTTATTAACTTGCATTATAGGATTAATCATATGCTATATTATTTAACCCAAAAAGATAACTTTATATAACTACTTACTGATGTTAGTGCACTAATTTTTATCACAGACTTTATATTAACATATGCAGTGTTTCATAATCTAATAAGCAGGGATCATCATCAAATCGTGCTAATTTAAGTGCATACACCCAACTAAACTTCATGCATGTCCCTTACGCACGTACTGTTACCACTTGCAAGTTGCAACAAACTAATAGGCTAATATTTGGTGTTTTAACCAACAGGGTTATAATATTTATACACCCACTATTATAAATCACATGCAGCGGCTTACGTGTTTATCGGTTCCTTACGAGAGGTGCAGACGGTGTCGGAGGGTCGGGCGGTCGAGGCGTCACTTCAGGCGATGGTGGCGGCTCCGAGCGACGAGCGGCACGACGTCGAAGATCGGGAGGAAAGGAGGAGACGGCGCCGGTGAACGGGACGGAGAGGGGAGGGAGGCCCTCGTCGACGGCGTCGTGCGTGAACTGAGGTGGTGCAGCTTGTCAGGGCGGATGGCGGACGTGCGGTGGAGGTGTAGGGAAGTTCGCCGGGGCGCTGGGGATCTCGTAGTCGGTGCCGGCACGAGGAGGAGGCCGGTGTGCATGCGGTGCTCGGAGGCGCACCGAGAGCGGGTTTGAGCAACCGGAGCTCGGCGGAGGCGCGGTGATCTCAGGTCGAAGGAGGAGGAGATCAGATACGGGCGGTGCGACGACGTCGGGGCGGCGGTGTGAAGAAGTTGCCTGAGCTTCGGGGAGGCGCCAGCGGGCTCTTGAAGGCGTTGGCGGGCTGAACGGGGAGAGGAGGCGGCCTCAGGTGGTCGAACGAGAAGTGGGGCGCTCGGGGGTTGCTGGGAGAAGCAAGAACCTAGGGTTTTAAAATGAAGGGCACATGAATACGGAGGTTGCCTGGGGTTAATTTGAGTTTTAAAAAAAAGAAGAACGGGCCTGGTCGTGGGTGACGTGGGGAGAGGTTGAGCGATGTGAGGGTTCTGTGGGGTGATGTGGGGAAGAGGTGGACTGAATCCTTGGGGTAGTTATTAGGTTGGGATTTAATCAATTAGTTAGGATTTGTTAATATTGTTATGAATGAGGGAGGCCTTTGGCCTCCCCTCCTTCATTACCCATTCATTAGGCCCCCATTACTTAGAGTAATGGGGACCCTTGGTCTCCTAGAGGCTTTTGGCCTCCCCACTATGAGATATATAAATAGAGCACCATGGCTCTTAGCTATTGTGACTTATTCTTTTGCTAAGAAATCTTGTCTTTTTCTCTCTTGAGTCCTATTACTCTCTAACACGTTATCAGCACGTGTTCTTCCTTGAGCAAGAATCCAAGCCTAAAATCCCCACCAAATTGATCCCCTACGCGCAAGGAATCTTTGGTTGCTGCGGCGATTCGTTGGAGCGTTGCGGCATTCCGGAAGCGTTCGGAAGCTCGGATCTTTATTTCTACGGATATTTTCTACGGTCGTCCCTAGATCATCGATCTTGAGGTATACTTCTTATTCCCGTAGATTACAACGGACTATACATAAAATTTTTTACCATGTTTGCATACAAGTAAAAATTAAAATAATAGAAAGAAAAATTTGTTATCAATCACATTTATATCGAAATGATGATCGGACTATATCGAAATGAAGTTCCAACTCTGGAATAAATTTTTCTTGTGACTGGACTATATCCGATTAAAATAAATTCTTGTATGCGAAGAGAGATTAACTGTAGAACCTGATATAGTCCATATAGTCCTATCACTTTGTGCCTATCACTTTACATGAATTCTCGTTACTCTGGATATAGTCCTGTCACTTTACAACATTTGGAGATCATGTATAACATTACAGAAAATATGTAAATTGTTAGATATTGATTAAAGAAAGATTAATACGAAGAAGTGCACTAGGTGTTCAACAAAATATGTGTGCATTGCATAACAGTTCAAAGCAAACTTTCATCCCTTAGCTCTCTATGGATTTCTAGTTAACTAAACTGTTTCCCTGGAATTTTCCCAATGTTTGCTACACCTTTCCCGCATGATTAACACATTTTCTTAGTGACTGCCATACGTGGCCTCATAGCTTCACAAAAGTGACATCATATTGGGTGTAGGGACTCAAGAAGCCCAATAACCACAGGTCAAAAGTGCCTCACCTTCCAATGGGAACACATACATCAATGAAACCTCTTGTTTTTAGTGAGATTAGGGGTTTTCACAAAATAAACCCTATGGGCCATTGGGTTATAATTTCAGTGAGTTGGGCTTCATGCCCATACAATTACAAATTTATTTTTTTTAACAGCTAAAACTCTAATTTGGCCCGAAGCCAAAATTTAGAGGCAAATGATTATGCGTAACTGCGGAATGGGCCACAAGCCCATATAATTAAAACTATTTTTTGGCCCGAAGCCACAAAATAATTTATAAATTCGGCAATTGAAATATGAGAAATATTTATATTTTTTATAACGGGATATAAAATTGGCATATTTAAACTCAGAGAAAACTTTGTAAAAACACAATTAGTTTATATAGTCCATGTTAAAAAATTTATTTAAACATCGCTCTTGCAAATTATTATCTATGGTTTACTAGGATTCTATTTTTTCAAAATATAACTACCTTAAAGATCCTGAGACCGCTCTGCCGTTAGTCAACTAACCTAACGGTGTATGACGTTTCCACGTGGTCTACGAGATAATTATATTTTCTAGTTTCCTTTACCATATGTTATGCTTGAGATATATGCGTGGTTGTTTATTTTTATGCCTGTAGCATATTTAGAACTGCGTGAATGTTTAAATCAGTAAAAATATGTTTTTCGGGATCGGCCATTGTATACCTATTTACTTTCCTTGCACTTTTATTTTCTTTTGAGAGAATTTGTAAGTGAGGAAATTTGTATTTTAAAGCCAAAGCTCGATGCAACAGCACATAGAATTGATGAAAACTCCTTCAATGGATCATGATGTCGGTCAATGTGCTTGGCTAAGTTTGCTGGACCAACCTAGCTTGACTGGGTAACAAGTGGTCCTGGCTTAGTCAATTCCCTGGCCGCGTCCGCTGAACCGCAAGGAGTCGATTCATGACTGTGTAAGCCAAAGCTCGATGCAACAGCATATGAAGACGGAGATATAGGGACCCAGTTCAGTTTGGGTTTCCGTAGTTGTATTTTTCTTTCCTTTTATGGACTGTAAACGAACTTTGGACTGTTTATTTTTGGGTATCTGGCCGATCCCCGCATTTTTACTTTTTTATTTCTTTATGCATGAATTTTTAATTTTAATTAATTCATGCTCATTTTAAATTGCGTAGATAAATGGCAAAATTGGCAAGCGTCGATTTCGAAGTCCTTGACTCTGCAGGGACAAATTACCTGAGTTGGCGAGTGGACCTGAAGTTCCACTTGCGTTCGATGGCCCTCCTTGGGTCCATTTTGTCTCCTTCCTCGGCCCCCGCAGCGGCCGAAGCTTCTGCTACAACTAGCAGCAGCCCTACAACCACTGTATCCGATGTAGATAAGGCGAAAGCCATAATCTACATTAGGAAACATATAGATCGGACCTTAAAGGCAGAATACTTAACGGTTGAGGATCCAAAGGACCTGTGGACAGCGCTGGAAGCTCGGTATAAACATCAAATTGATGTTATATTACCGCGTGCCAGTTATGAGTGGGAAAACCTCAGACTTCAGGACTATAAGTCCGTCGCTGAGTACAATTCTGCACTTCATAACATCACCTCACGCCTGAAGTTGTGCGGTGAAGAAGTGACAGAACAACGCATGTTGGAAAAGACATTTACCTCGTTCCACGAGAAAGATGCAATCCTCATGCAGCAGTATCGTGAACGCAATTTCACGAAATTCTCCGATCTGATCTCATGCCTACTTAGGGCAGAGCAGAATCGAGACTTACTGCTTGCAACTCATAACTTACGTCCAGCTGGCACTGCCCCTATCCCTGAAGCCCATCACGTTTCTCCCCAGAAGTGGAAAAACAAGAGGAAGGCTAAAAACACTAAAGGGAAAGCTATAATGAAGCAACCAAGAGGTGCAGCTCCACAGACAAACAAAAACAATAAGGGAAAAAGAAATTTCACTTGGAAGCGAAAGAACACCGAGCAAGTGTCACTTCCAAAGAAGAACTGGGAGGATAAATGCCATAGATGCGGCATGACTGGCCATTGGTCCAGAAACTGCCGCACTCCTCGCCACCTCCAGGATCTATACCAGGCGAGCCAGAAGTCTCTACCTGAAACAAACTTTGCGGCTGTTCAGCTACCAACAATGTTTACTGCAAAAGACTTCGAGAACGACGACCTTCTCGATTGAGCACCATCGTTTATCTTTGCTTTTTAGAATTAAATGTATCTTCATCTTTTATTTGCTTAAGTACGAACTTTTATTTTCGAATGAATGTTTACATTTTCGCTCAAATAAAATTTCGTTTTTGCTTATATAGATGATGTCTGAGTGCCTAGTGGACAGTGCCTCAACGCACACAATCCTTCGCGATCATTGCTATTTTAATAGCGTAAATAAATATGACGGTCCTGTTATCACAATTTCAGGACTGTCCCAAATAATCGAAGGATCTGGTGAAGCAATTATATTGCTCCCAAATAACACAAGACTTCAAATAAAAAATGCATTATTCTCTCCTAAATCAAATAGGAATCTCGTAAGTTTCAAAGATTTCCGTTTAAACGGATATCACTTAGAAACCAGAGATGAAAATACGGTTGAATATCTGTATGTAACTCGTCAGAAAGATGACCGGAAGATCATCTGCGAACGATTCAAGGGACTCCCGTCGGGTCTCTACCAAACATACATTCAACCAATAGAAGCCAATATGACTGAGCACCAGACGTGCCAATCCTTGCCAGAGTTCGAACTCTGGCACAATAGACTTGGTCACCCTGGAACAGCAATGATGCGACGCATCATCTCTGAATCCCGTGGACACAAATTGAAGAACCTGAAGATTCTTCAAAAGGGTGAATTTCCATGTCTCCCTTGTTTCAAGGGAAAACTTATAACGAGACCATCCCTCCTGAAAGTGGGATTAGAGTCTCCTGGCTTCCTTGAGAGAATTCATGGTGACATTTGCGGGCCTATTCACCCCTCAAGTGGCCCATTTCGGTACTTCATGGTACTGATTGATGCATCAACCAAATGGTCTTATGTGTGCCTCTTGTCCACCCGCAACCTAGCTTTTCCAAAGCTATTGGCACAAATAATAAGGTTGCGTGCTCATTTCCCCGATAACCAAATCAAGAAACTACGTCTTGATAATGCGGGAGAATTTACTTCACAAGTCTTCGAAGACTATTGCCGGGCAACAGGTATTGAAGTTGAACATCCTGTAGCACATGTTCACACCCAAAACGGATTAGCTGAGTCCCTTATAAAGAGACTCCAATGGATTGCACGTCCATTGCTTATGCAATCCCAGTTGCCTGTGGATGCTTGGGGGCATGCTATTTTACATGCCGCATCACTTATTAGGATAAGACCCTCTGGAGGTCACACTTTATCCCCGATGCAACTAGCATACGGCGCACCTCCGGATATCTCTCATTTGAGAGTGTTTGGTTGTACGGTATATGTCCCAATAGCACCACCGCAGAGGACCAAAATGGGTCCTCAGCGTCATCTAGGTATATATATTGGGTTTGATTCGCCATCTATTATCAGATACCTTGAACCCCTGACGGGTGACGCATTCAAGGCACGTTTTGCAGACTGTGAATTTAATGAGAAATTTTTTCCAAAACTGGGCACACAGTCTAAGAAGCCAGAAGCTTCTGAGACCATTAGTTGGGACCAGAAGTCTTTGTCCCTATATGATCCGCGTACTAATCTGTGTGAAGATGAGATCCTGAAGATCCTTCACATCCAGAATACAGTACATCTTTTACCGGATAAATTCACGGACAACCAGAAGATTGTCCGTTCACACGTCCCTGCTGCCAATACGCCAGCTAGGATTGACATCCCCATAGATGGATGCAGCCCACCGGCAGCAGAATTGGTTGTACCTCAAATGAAAAGAGGACGCCCACCAGGTTCAAAAGATAAAGTTCCTCGAAAGAGGAAGACTCCTGGCGATACTAAGATTATCCCTCCACAGGATGCTGAGCTCAGACCAGCTACTTCTCCCCTCCTGATTTCCCCAGCAGGGGAAACAATAGGAGAAACATCATTAAATTTTGTACGTACTGGAGAAGTACTGGACAGAAATAGCATAGTCGTCGACGACGATTTTGCGTTCGATATTGCCGTTCACGTCACTGAATTTGACGATGACGTCGAACCACGATCTCTAGCGGAATGTAAACGCAGAGATGATTGGCCAAAGTGGGACGAGGCAATAAGAGTAGAGCTGGACTCACTCTTGAAACGCAAAGTCTTTGGACCAGTAGTCCAAACACCAGTAGGTGTAAAACCTGTGGGATATAAGTGGGTTTTCATAAGAAAAAGAGATGAAAATAATGTGATCGTTCGCTATAAGGCACGCCTTGTAGCCCAGGGATTTTCCCAAAGACCGGGGATTGATTACGAAGATACGTATTCCCCGGTCATGGATTCGATCACCTTCCGATTTTTAATCAGCCTAACTTCTCTGGAAAGCCTAGAAATGCAGCTCATGGACGTTGTGACTGCATATCTATATGGCGATATAGATAAAAATATCTATATGAGACTTCCTGATGGGTTTAATCTACCCCCAAAGATGAAAGAGATACCTCGGGACGTATTCTCTGTAAGGCTACATAGATCATTATATGTCTAAAACAATCGGGCAAGATGTGGTATAACAGACTAAGTGATTTTCTTGCACAGCAAGGATTCACGAATAACGAAGTCTGCCCGTGTATCTTTATCAAAAGAACGGGAACATGATTTGTCATCATAGCTGTATATGTAGATGACTTAAATCTCATAGGATCTCCTGCAGAGATCAAAGAGATATCTGAAAGCCTTAAACATACTTTTGAAATGAAAGACCTAGGCAAAACAAAGTATTGTCTTGGCTTACAGATAGAACACCTAAGAGGTGGAATTCTATTACACCAATCTAATTATACAAAGAAACTTCTACGCAAGTTTCATATGGATAAATGTCATCCTTTAGGTACTCCTATGGTCGTAAGATCACTAGATGTACATAAGGACCCCTTCCGGCCACGGGAAGAGGGGGAGGAGATATTGGGTCCTGAAGTACCCTACCTCAGTGCCATTGGAGCACTTCTATATCTGGCTAACTGTACGCGTCCCGATATAGCGTTTACAATTAATCTACTAGCCAGACACAGTGCTGCGCCCACAAAGCGCCACTGGAACGGAGTAAAGCATCTTCTGCGATACCTTCAGGGTTCCATTGATCTTGGACTTTACTACCAGAGAGGTGCCTCCCCCAAATTGTTTGGTTATGCTGATGCAGGTTATCTCTCTGATCCGCACACGGCAAAATCTCAAACAGGTTTTGTATTTACCTACGGAGGTACTGCTATCTCTTGGAGATCGGTAAAACAAACCACTACTGCTACATCTTCCAACCATGCAGAGCTCATCGCGATCCATGAGGCGAGCAGAGAATGTTTTTGGCTACGCTCCGTCGTCCAACACATCCTCCAATCCACTGGCCTGAAGACCAGTGATCTGGAGCCTACTGCCCTATTCGAAGACAACGCCGCATGCATTGCTCAGCTTCAGAAGGGCTACATCAAAGGCGACAGGACAAAACACATTTCTCCCAAGTTTTTCTGGACGCACGAGCAGAAGAACGACATGCAGATTGAAGTTTGATAGATCCAGTCATGCAACAACTTAGCTGATCTTTTTACTAAGGCATTGCCTAAATGTACTTTTGTAAAGCTTGTAAAGAACATTGGTATGCGACATTTGAAAGACCTGCAAGCCTGAAGCTTGTACGGATCAGGGGGAGTAACATGTGGGTTGCACTCTTTTTCCTTAAGCTGTTGGGTTTTCCCACTGGGTTTTCCACAGCTAAGGTTTTAACGAGGCAAACACACTTACTCTGGATCCAGAAGTATCCACCCCTTGCCTCAGTAGCTGAGACCGAAGTGATGAATGTGTAAGGGGGAGTGTTATGAATGAGGGAGGCCTTTGGCCTCCCCTCCTTCATTACCCATTCATTAGGCCGCCATTACTTAGAGTAATGGGGACCCTTGGTCTCCTAGAGGCTTTTGGCCTCCCCACTATGAGATATATAAATAGAGCACCATGGCTCTTAGCTATTGTGACTTATTCTTTTCCTAAGAAATCTTGTCTTTTTCTCTCTTGAGTCCTATTACTCTCTAACAAATATTAGTTAAGGTTTGTTTTTAGAACTTAAATCCCGCAAGATTTTTTTGGAACTAACGTTTTGATATCCCATACTAAAATTGATTTTTACAAATGTGGGTAATAGTAACAGAATCTGAACTGAGTAATAATAACATTTAGGATATAATAAGAATTAGGTTAGTTAGTTTAAAGAGAAATTAATTAAAGGAGTTTAATATAAAAACTTTTAAAATTTTTTTTTGAAACGATCCCTACCGAAACTTAAATGTTTGAAAAGGAAAAGAATAAAAACATTAATAAATATTGATAATCCGATTTTATAGCTTCGCTATTTGGCATCCAAAAATTTCAACAAAATACCGAGGCGATCGCGCCTCCGAGAGTGTCGCGAATACGGGGTTCAATCGCGAGTCCGAACTACGGAAAACAATAATTAAAATCAAACACAAGAAATACACATTCGATAATGAGATACGTACTAAAAATGTACGGCCGAAAAGCGGCCGTTACAATATCATTCCAAGTGGGATATTCCAAGTGGGAGTGATATCTATGTATAAGAATTTTATGCAATGATTTTTGATCGAACCTTCGGTTTTGTGTCTTTTGCAGCATTTTAAAGATAAAATGTCTTCCGCTTCAAAGAACATCGTCGCTGAGTTAAACAGAGGTGAAAAACTCAACGGCGATAATTACAAACTATGGTACATCAAGATACAATATGTTCTAGAGGAGAAAGAAGTGCTCGAAACTCTAAAAAACGTAATGATTGAACCCGAGTTGGGCACTACGACCCAACACAGACGAGACAAGGAAGCTTTTGATGCTTGGTCTCGGAAGAACAAGATAGCTTGCATTACGTTATTGTCCAGTATGGCCGATGACATAATGCACATCTTCCGAGAGCATGACCTAGCCATGGACATATGGTCCAAGCTTGAGGAGAAGTTTGGTGGCACATCGGTGTCCAAACTTCGTTCTTTACCTATAAGATTTGATTCATACAAGAAACGTCCAGATCATTCCATGGGGAAACATCTGTGACATATGACGAATCTAATCTCAGAGTTAAAAGATGCAGGTCATGTGCTCACTGATGAGCAACAAATCCAAGCAGTCATACGTTCCCTACCAAATGGGTGGGACCAGATGAAGATGCATCTCACTCATAATGAGAGCATCAAGACCTTCAGCTATGTTTCTAAGCACCTCGAGTTAGAGGAAGAGCGGCTTGCGGCTGCCAAGCCAAGTGCAGAAGTGCACATGGTTGCTAGTTCCTCACACGGGGGAAAGAAACGGAAAGATCGTTCGAAGTCTACTAATGAACGTAATAAGCAACCTGAGTCTACCAAGAAACCCAAACATAAGGGTGGACACAAGAAATGGCACAAGAAGAAAGACTTGAAGAGGATCAAGTGCTTCAAGTGCAACAAGTTAGGTCACTATGCCCGTTCTTGTACGGATGAAGGTGACAAGGTAACTTGTAATGATAGTTACATATGTGTTTCTAGTTCAATATTTCTTGTGGAATCTAATCCATTTTGGATAATTGATTCAAGTGCCACCGACCACATAGCAATGGACAGACGGTCCTTCGTGGAGTATCACCGGATACCCCAAGGAACAAAGTGGATTTATGTAGGAAACAACACACGTGTTGAAGTGAAAGGCGTTGGGACTTGCAAGCTAGTCTTGGACAACGGCCGCACTATCTTACTACATGATGTCCTCTTCGCTCCAGATATTCGAAGGAATATTATATCTGTGGTCGTATTAATGGGTCTTGGTTATAGCTGGTTTTTTCATGATTGTAAAGTGGACTTGTTTTGTAATAATTCCTTAATTGGTACTGGGTATGTATTCAAAGGATTTATTGTATTAAATACAATGTATGACTCCTCATTTTGTAATAAAAATTTCCTTGTTACAAATTCTTCGACTTATGAGTCAGATATAATTTGTTGGCACGCAAGGCCTTGTCACATTGGACCAACGCGTATGGATAGACTTGCCAAACGTGGTCTTCTATCCAATGTTTCAAAGGTCGATATGTCAACCTGCGAACATTGCCTTGTAGTGAAATCTTGTCGCAAGCCGTTTGGAACCGGCACAAGGGCCGAGGTTCCATTACGGCTCATCCATTCGGACATATGTGGTCCGATGAATGTCAAGACAAGACGCAGAAAGTCCTATTTCATCACTTTTATTGATGACTTCACCCGATTCGGTCATATCTATTTGATATCCCACAAAAGTGAAGCATTAATCTACTTTAAAAACTATATGAGTTTAGTGGAAAATCAATTAGATCGCAAGATTAAGGTCTTGCGAACCGATAGAGGCGGTGAATATCAATAGGCAAGTTTTAAGGAACTTTGTGATGAAAAAGGCATAGTTCATCAGGTAACTATGCCTAATACTCCGCAACAAAATGGTGTTGCAGAAAGGATGAATAGGACTTTAATGGAAATGGTCCGTTCAATGATGGCACAAGCTAGCTTGCTAATCACCTTTTGGGGTGATGCATTATTGACGGCCGCTTTCATCTTGAACCGCGTACCATCAAACTCAGTTAGCTCCACTCCTTACGAATTGTGGAACCAAAGGTCTCCTGACTTAAACATTTTGAAACCTTGGGGGTGTGCATCCTATGCACATATTTCCTCCCATAAGTATGGCAAACTTGGGCCACGGGGAAGGAAATGTATCTTTATACGATATGCAGAAAACTCAAAAGGTTATGTTTTCATTGGTCAGGAAGACAATGGAGGCCTAATTGAATTTGAGTTGAGGGATGTCACTTTCTTGGAAAACGAGTTTCCAAGACATGGCGAGATAATTCAGGACTTATCTCTATTTGAGATTAATGATCAAGAAGGATTACCTCATTCGAGTGGGAGAATTCTTAGTGAAGACGAAAATACGTTTCAAACTTCACCAATGGATGATACGAGTGACGTGAATCCTATTCCATACGGGAATAATGATCCAAGTGGGAGCATTTCTAACGACATTCCAAGTGGGAGTGATATTAGAATTGATCTAAATTCGAGTCAACAAGGACTTGAAGAATCTCAAATACGACGTAGTAGTCGTACAAGGTTGGTCCTCTAAGATTTGAGGATGAATTTTCGCAAACCTTTATGACTTTACTACAAGATGATGACGAGCCTGCTACTTTCAAACAGGCCGTATCATGCCCTGCGAAAGACAAATGGATGGAAGCGATGAAGGAGGAGTTGGAATCCATGAAAGCTAACCAAGTCTGGGACTTAGTTGACTTACCCAGAGGACGTAGAGCTATTGGGAACAAATGGGTTCTCAAGATCAAGCATAAGGCTGATGGCTCTATAGACAGATATAAAGCTCGCCTTGTCGCGAACGGTTTTACGCAACAGGAAGGGATAGACTACGAAGAGACTTTCTCACCTGTTGTCCGTTTTACCTCGATTCGCCTGATTCTGGCTATGGTAGCTTGCTTAGACCTCGAATTACATCAGATGGATGTAAAGACTGCCTTTCTCAATGGAGAATTGGACGAGGAGATCTATATGGAACAACCAACAGGGTTTGTAAAAGAAGGAAACGAACATAAGGTTTGTAAACTTCGTAAGTCCATATATGGTCTTAAACAATCCTCGAGGCAATGGTATATATGATTTCAGGAAGTTGTCTTATCAAATGGTTTTTCCATGCTTGATGAAGATAACTGTGTATATATCAAGAGGATTAAGAGCAAGTACGTCATTATGTCTCTATATGTAGATGACATTTTAATAGCCGCAAATGACAAGGGCTTTGTGATGGATATCAAGGCTTGGCTTTCATCAGTTTTTGAGATGAAAGAGATGGGAGAAGCCGCATATATCCTTGGAGTTAAGATTTCAAGGAATCGTTCGAAGAAACTTCTTTCTCTTTCATAAGAGACTTATATAAAGAAGGTTTTAGAACGTTTTAATATGCAGGACTACAAGTCCATTGATACTCCTATAAGCAAATGCGATAATTTATGTCTGAAATCGTGTCCAAAGAACCAAAAGGAAAAGGAAATTATGGAAAAAGTTCCATATTCCAGTGCAGTTGGTAGTCTTATGTACACTATGATGTGTACAAGACCGGACATCTTTTTTGCCGTTGGAATGGTAAGTCGTTACCAATCCAACCCAGGGCAAGTACACTGGAAAGCGGTTAAGAGGATAATGCGGTATCTTAAAGGAACTGCGGACTATGCTTTATGCTATCAAGGAGATGCCTTGAGGCTCGAAGGCTACACTGATGCTGATTGGGCGGGTGATCTCGATGAGTGACGATCGACCTCAGGATATGTTTTTCTACTCGGATCTGGTGCAATATCTTGGAGTAGCAAGAAACAATCCTGCATCGCACTTTCAACTATGGAAGCCGAGTTTGTAGCATTTAGCATGGCAGTCCAAGAGGCTGTTTGGCTTAGGAAGTTCTTAGACAGGCTAATTGATGCAAGTGACTCAGGTGCTGTACCAATACACAGTGACAGTCAAGCATCTATAGCCTATGTCAAAGATCCAAAATTCCATTGTAAGACCAAACACATAGATATCCGCTACAAATTTGCAAAAGACTATGATAAGACCAAGAAGGTAGACATAAGGTACAAATCTACGCATGAGATGATAGCGGATCCGCTTACAAAGGCGATCCCCAGAGATGTGTTTTACAAACACTTGTCATCTCAAGGATTACGTAAGAGCTGAGTTGTACCACTGTAAATTCCCATGTCGGTAAAAGATCAAATTTAATAAAAGAATAAGTTCTTTTCAACATTGCATATGACTTTCTTGAAAATGTTTGTGTACATTTTAAATCTTAACAGGTTTTTTAGTATGTCGGACAGATTGAGGTTGGCTCTCTCACATGAGCAACCGCATTTATTATATCAGACGGATAAAATAAAGATGAGACCTGTTTAAAGTCAAAATCGTCAGACGGATGATTTAGATTCATGACTTAAACAAAATGGTCGTATGAAAGATCTGCATCATATGGATGCTTACAAAATATCTAATAGGATTCTTAAATCCTATCTGTCTTATGTGGGATGTGGGTCCAGAAGATTATTTGAGTAGTAAAAGGGACTCAAAATCAGACATTGTGGTGTCTGATCATCATCCTTACAACATCATTAAGACATACGCTCCCTAGGAAAGGAGTGATGGTGTAATACGTATTCATACTACGTATGCATTTTGACCATTGGGTTAGAATAGTAATTGTGTTTACTATTATGTGAGACCCAAAGACCACATGGGTCTTAACTCGTTACCCTTATGGAATCTAATTGGTTCCTTTAGATTTGACTGGGTGATTGCTATCTTAGCATGTTGCTTATGGACTATGGTCAATTCGGTCCGGCGGGGCATGTTAGAAAAAGCAAGTCAAGTCAAGATCAAAAGGATCGCAAAAAGAGGAAGATTAATTTCATATTCACATTTGGACTTTAGAGATTCAAAGCTGGCCAGCTAATTGTAATCCAGATGGGATTCAATTGTTGAATATAAAGTATAAGAAATGTGGAGAAATAATCTAGGGTAAAGCATGCGTTGATCTGCTCAACTTTGCACCTCGAGGAGTGTTGTGTATCTCTAACAAGTGCACAACAGCGGACTCTATGCGCATGAAGGTCACACGGCCTATTTCTCGGTATGATAAACAGAAGAGTAAAAAGGAAAGATGTTTCCTTACAATCCCCTCAAGTGTGAGTGGGAGATGTTGGATATGGACGACATGAATACACCCATGAGGGGATGTATGAGGGTATACGGACCTCAGATGTCGCGTGCACGAAAGCGTGCGCGAAGGGAACCTTTTCTCGTATGAAAAGGACCACTCGATAAGTGGAGAAAGTCACTTTATAAGTGCATAAAGGCACTCGATAAGTGAACGAAGAAGAGGATAAGTAAAAGGGCTAATATAGGCTAATAAGCTTATAATTGGTTATTTCCTACAATAACTACCCCTAAAGCCTATAAATAGGACCCAAGGGTATGCCTTTTACACCAATCTAAACATGCCATAAGTTTTCATAAGGCAACTTGTGTTCTTCTTCTCCCTTCCATTAAAATCCTCTTCTAAATAGAGATTTAGGCGGTGAAACTCTGCTTCGATCCTCCGTGACGAATTACTGAACGTTGTGACGAATCCGAGGGCGAAGTTCCGAGATTACGGTGCCGCGTACGCAAGCGTAAGTCTCTACTTTATTATTCGATCCTAACGTCCTTGTTTTGACAGGATCCGACAATGGGGACCCCATGCAAGCGCACGATCTCCTACATGACAAAATTCGCATCACAACGTGTACTAGAAAGAAATTATGCAGGCATGAGTTAGGTCATTACCTCCATGTACTTCATTACCAGTACTCCGTGGATTGTCCCACTCGAAAAGGTATAAAGTGCGTAGACTAGGTCAATCGATCAACGATGACCCAGATTGCGTCGTTCTGCCTGGTGCTTCGAGGTAAGCCAGTCACGAAGTCCATCGTGATGTACTGCCACTTCCACTCTGGAATCGGCAGAGGTTGTAGCAGTCCAGCAGTGCGATGATGCTCAGCCTTCACTTGCTGACATACAAGACACTTGGCGCTATGTGCCACGCTTCTCTTCATCCCGTGCCACCAGAAATTCTGACGAAGATCCTTGTACATCTTCGTACCTCCAGATGAATAGAATAAGGCAAATTGTGAGCCTCATTCATCAATTCCTCTCTGATATCTCCTGCAGGTACGCAGATCCTACTGCCATATCTCAGGGATCCATCCTCATGAATAAGAAAATCAGTCCGGAGTCCTGCCTATACTTGCTCTCTGATCTTCTTCAACTTAGCATCACCAGCTTGAGCAGTCTTGATCCGATCTATAATCTTCGACTGAATCTGCATGTTCATCAATGATGAAGTGACTCTCGGTAGGACAGCTTCAATATCCATCTCTCGTAGATCCTGCTGCAACCTCCACTGAGCTGTAAGAATCATCACCTCAGGTAGTCGACTCAAGACGTCCGGTACGACATTCACCTTCCCCGGATGATACTGAAGGTCGATCTCGTAATCAGCCATTAACTCCAACCATATACGATGTCTCATATTCAGCTCCTTCTGAGTAAATATGTATTTCAAACTTTTGTGATCAGTGAAAATTTTCACTTTCTCACTCAGTAAGAAATGTCGCCAGACCTTCAATGCAAAAACGACAGCGATTAATTCCAAATCATGGGTCGGATATTTCTTCTCATGGACCTTCAACTGTCACGAAGCATATGCAACCACATGATTGTGCTGGTGCAGAACACATCCAAGGCCCTTGCCTGATGCGTCACAGAAAATCTCGAAGCCTCTACTTCTGTCTGAAATAGCTAAGACCGGTGCAGTAGTTAGTCTCTCCTTCAAAGTACAAAAGGCCTGCTCACAAGAATCTGACCAACTGAACTTAACATCCTTCCTCATCAATCTTGTCATAGGCTCAGCTATCCTTGAGAAGTCCTTGAGGAATCTACGATAATATCCTGCCAATCCAAGGAAACTCCGGATGTCGGATGCCGATAGAGGTGTAGGCCACTCGCTGACTGCTTTGACCTTCTCCGGATCCACTGAAATGCCAGCTCCTGATACTACATGCCCAAGGAATGCAACTCTGTCCAGCCAGAATTCGCATTTGCTATACTTGGCATATAAGCTATGACGTCGAAGCGTCTCCAGAACTATCCTCAAATGCTCGGCATGCTCCTCCTCACTCTTCGAGTACACTAGGATGTCATCTATGAAAATCACCACGAACTTATCTAGGAAATCATAGAAGATAAGGTTCATGAGAATCATGAACATAGCAGGAGCGTTGGTCACACCAAATGGCATGACAACGAACTCATAATGCCCGTACTTGGTCTGAAAAGTTGTCTTGGGCACATCTTCCTTCTTGACCCTCACTTGATGGTATCTGCTCCTGAGGTCCAACTTCGAAAATACTCACGATCCACTTAGCTGGTCAAAGATATCGTCGATGCGGGGCAACAGATATTTGTTCTTCACTGTGATCTGATTCAGTTTCCAATAATCAATGCACATTCTCCTCGATCCATCTTTCTTCTTCACTAACAAGATAGGTGCATCCCAGGGAGATACGCTGGGATGAATGAAACCCTTCTGCAATAATTCATCTAACTGCTTCCTTAGCTCTTCCAGCTCTGCAGGAGCCATACGGTACGACGCCTTCGAAATTGGTTGAGCTCATGTCATAAGATTAATGCCGAACTCCAACGCTTTATCGGGTGAAAATCCAGAAATGTCCTCGGGGAAGACGTCTTCAAAATCTCTCACTACTGCTGGCTTCTCTGGTTCAGCTATCATAGATGCAATAGTCAATCTATTTGGCCCGAAACTTGACAGGCCCAAGCGAACGACCTCTATTGACGAACTCGAACACTGGGTGGTCAGGAATTTCAAATACCACTTTCTTCTGGTGACAGTCGATCGTGGCATAAAAATATCCTAACCAATCAGTGCCGAGAATAGCATCAAAGTTGGGTAGGTCATGGATAATGAAATCAGCATATAATTCGTGTCCACTAACCACCAATGGACATGGTCTACATCCCAAGGCGACCTTCACTACACCATTCCCAGTTGTAATATTCCAACACTTGGGTAGAGTAAAAGTGGGAATCGAATGTTCGCCTACAAACTTCCAGGATAGGATGCATCTAGAAGCTCCAGAATCAAACAGGGTCAAGGCCGGGTAAGATGAAACTAAGATGACACCTAAGATATAATGAACCTAGTTAAGCATGGTGATCTAACTAAGGAAGCAATCAAAGTATAAATAAGATAAAGACTAGTCTAGATTTTACCTACGATCATATCATCGACAGCTTCAGCCTTCACGGCTGTCATGGTGAATGCCAAGTGCTTCGGGGGGTTGGCCTGCTGAAAGGCTCGATCCTGTGGGACCAGAGGCGGTCCACGCTGTCCAGGTGTTGGTACTATCTGTTGAGCAGGTCCAGGCACTCTAGCATGTACATGTCGAGTGCCGCGGGGGTAGTCCTTTACAGTATGAGCAGGCGATCCACAGACTAAGCAATGATTCAGCATCCTCCTACAGTCTTTCTTTACATGTCCAAGCTTGCCACAGAAATGGCAAGTTAGCTGAGCTCGGTAGGGGACAAGTGCAGCTGGCCTCTTAAACTGAGTACTTTGAACTGGACGAACACCGGGCCTAGGTGCACTCCTCTGTATCTCCATCGGGTGCTTGCCTGCCTGACGCACCTTCTTCTGATTCACAATCAACTCGTGCTTCCTTGCAGCTACCAGGACTTGATCATGGATAGTAAAAGTGCTCGTGGACATCAAAGCCTATATGTCCAGATCCAAGCCCTGCTGAAAGCGGTGTGCATAGTCCTCTGGGTCTGTCACCAGAGTAGGGGCAAAGCGACTCAGCATGGCGAACTTGGCGTCGTACTCATCGACTGTCATGGTGCCCTGCTCCAGGTTGATGAAATGCTGCTGCATCTCTCTCTTTGCAGCCTTGGGAAAATATTGGGAGTCAAACCTCTGACGAAAGGTAGCCCATGGAATTTGCTAGGTCAGCCTGGTCTCTTCAGTATCCCACCAGTTGTAGGCATTATCCGTCAATTGCTACTTGGCTAGCTCCACCCAATCATTCGGATTGACTCGGGCAAGACCCAAGTCATCCTCAGTGCTGTGACGCCACTCCTCGGCCGCTAGTGGGCCCTCTCTTTTGGAGAAGCTCTTCAGATGCATCTCTCAGAACTGCTTGGCTCCAGACTCAAAGTGAGGATGAGGTGGTGCAACTGGTGCAGCCTGACGTCCCTGTTGGACCAGATGATTCTGAACCTCTAGCATCTCTCTCATGACTCCAAGCATCTAGCGGATGTCATCCTCTCTGCCTCCAGCAGCTCCGGGTCCATGATGGGTGTTACGTCTTCCTGCCATTTTGAGATAAGAAAATCTAGAATTAATCTCGTGTACACGATTACTCTAGATGTTTGGCTAATGATAGCGTTCTTATTATTCTGAATTTTCACAGATGCACGACCTGCATGGGCCACCACAAAAACCTGTAACGCTCCGCTTCCCAAGATACAATCGAAGCGAGAACGTTACTAAGGTCTGCATGAACTAGAGTGGTGAAGCTCGAGTTCACTAAGCGTTGTGGTAACAACATCATAGCAGGTGCTTGCATGCAATCAGAACAATAACAATATTCATAAATTTAAAATCCACATCCAGAATGTTCATTCACAAAATAAAACGATAAGCGTCAGCAGGGCCAAAGTAACTACAAAAGGAAACATCATACCCAAAACAAAGTAATAAAGCAAATCTAAAAGGCAAGCAGCAACAGCTTTAGTCTCTAGTCCTCTACAGGGAGTGACTCAGCGTCAACAACGACCTCCTGGCTCTCTAGATTAGGCATCTCAAACAAGTCCTCCTGGTACTCTGGCTCGGGATCTGACATACATTCCAAAAAAACGAATGTAAGTCAGCAAGGGTCTGCAGGTAAAAGTGAGAGAACCCAAGGCAAAGTGTACAAATAGAAATAAATTATGAAGCATTAATAGTTGCACAAGATGTCAGTAGCAGTGTTATAATCATAGCAATTTTAAAGTAAAGTAACATACTTCTAAACATGACAGTTCTAGAGAATTTAAAGACAAGCATTAATTAATATGGCAATTCTATAAAGACAAGCATTAATTAACATGACAGTTCCATATTTTTTCGAAATAGGCGTTGTTTGGGGGGAATTAGGTCAGAAATTCGAAATGAAAGGGGGAGAGAGTGAAAATGATGGAGAGATTGGTGGAGGAGGTGGAGAGAGGGAGTATTGGAGGAGTGGAGGACGCGGGGAGGAGAAATCGGGCCGTTGGGGAGGAGAAGCAGGCGAAACAACGGCGGTTCGAGTGATCGGGCGAGGTGGAATGCGAATGGGTGAGAGTGGGGTATTTATAGGGGTTTTAGTCGAACCGATCGGGTGTCTTGTCACCCGATCGGTTGACTGTTATGTCGAAAATTCTTGCCAAAGAAGTGCTACCGGCGAACCGGTCGGTTGACTTGTCAACCGATCGGTTGGCCGCTCCACTCATTTTCCCGAGAACTAGGGGTTTTTCACCCGGTCCCTCAACCGGTCTCTCATCTTGACACCCAGTCGGTTGATGAATTCTGAAATTTTTCCTAGAGTTTCCCCCAGGTCACCCGGTCAGCTCACCCGGTCTCATCATTTTCCACCCGGTCGGTTCATTTGGTGACAGATGCGGCCTTAAGCTGATACATCCCAACCGATCGGTTGAGTTATCAACCGATCGGGTGGGGCCTTGTTTCCTGCAAAAACCAACAGATTGTCTAAGTCCCTGAACGGATGTTCTTGCGGCTGATTTTATTTATAAAATAGATAAAGTAAAGTCAAAAACAATACTAAAAAGTGGGGCAAAAGTTCAGAAAATGGGTTGCCTCCCATGAAGCGCACTTGTTTAACGTCGTTGGCTCGACGCCCGCAAGTGATGTTCACGGTGGTTGATACGGGTGATGCCCGAAGTTCGGCATCTCTTCTTCATCAGAGCTTACGGCCTTTGGAGTAGTCAGCGGCTGGAGAAAGATTTGCTCGACTACCCTCCCTTTGTTGACAGGATCCGGGGGATTCTCCCTCAAATTGGCGTCCACCGCCATCTTTTTCAGGATCCGGACCTCATCGCCAGTGAGGTCCATGGGTTCTTTTCCTTTTCTCCTCGTGGGAGGATACTTAGGGAATCCGGGAGGGATCACATGTCGCGCGACCGCCTCATTAGCCACTTCATTCTTAGGGGAGCCAACTTGCTCTCCAAGGTCCCCCAAGTTATCGGGGGGATTCCTCGAGAGCACTTCCCAAGCACTCGTTTCAACAGCTCTTTCTTCTTCATTCTCCAACACATTGATACTAGGATCGTCCGGGGGGTTTGGATGTTTCATCGACAAGCCCAAGTCAAATTCGACTCTTTCTTGGCCCACATTCAGGGATAGCTTCCCGTTCTTTACGTCTATCAACACTTCGGCGGTTGCCATAAAGGGTCGTCCAAGAATAATTGGGGTATGCTTGTCTTCCGGCATGTCCATCACCACAAAAATCGACTGGTACATGCACCCCTTTCACATCGACTGGGAGGTCGTCCACTACTCCCACCGGATACTTGACCGAACGGTCAGCAAGTTGTAATGTCATGTCGGTGGGCTCTAAGTCTCCCATCCCTATTCTCTTGTACAACGATAGGGGCATTAAACTGACGCTCGCACCAAGATCGACGAGCGCCCTATGGATTTGCACTTCCCCGATAGAGCAAGGGATGGAGAAACTTCCTGGATCCTTGAGCTTGGGCGGATTTGCACGCTGAATGAGTGCGCTGCACTCCGCCGTTAACACGACCTTTTCTTTTCTAGATCCCCGTGTCACCAAGTCTTTCAAGAATTTAGCATAGGAGGGGATCGTCTCTATGGCCTCGAGGAAGGGGATTTGTAAACTCATATCTTTCACCATGGCAAAGAATTTGCCATACTTCTCATCGATTTTCGCCATGGCAAGCCGTTGTGGGAAAGGCATAACGGGCTTGAATATTTTCAAATTCCCTTCTTCTTTCTTCTTCTCTTCTTTGGGGGTTCCCTCCGGAGCCACAAATTTTGGCGACGGGGCACCGTCGTCATTAACCTTCTCAATTGGCCGCTCAACGGCCAGTGGTGCTTCCGGTTCTTTGGGTGGCGCTCTAGTAAGAATTTGTGTCCCACTCCTCAAGACGATGGCGGACACGTTCTCATGCTCATGTGTGAGCGCCAAGGTCCGATTTACCCCCCTAGGGTTCACCTCAGGTTGTGGCGGTAATTGGTTTTGTGACCTTGAAAGGGTCGCCACTTGTAACCCCAGCTGGGTTACTTGGTCCGTGAGGGCCCGCTGACCCATTTCCAGCTTTTGATTGATCTTCTCCTGGTTGGTTATATATTAAGTCAAGAGAGACTCAACCGGAGAGACGGCCATCTGTTGGCCATACTGCTACTGCTGCTGGATTGGTTGCTGATTCCTGGGGGCGTAATATTGTTGCTGAGGCTGCTGCTGATATTGTTGCTGTTGAAACTGACTCTGCTGTGGCCTAGTCGGCTGATATGTTTGTTGCTGCAGATGCTGAGGCAGTGAGGGCTGGAATGGTGCCCGGTAACCAAAGTTAGGGTGGTTACGGTTGTTTGGAGAGTAGGCCGGGTTGGAATTGGTTCTTGGTGGATACGGCGCATTTCCCGTGGGGTTGTAAAATAGTGCGCTCGCCTCATCCAGCGGCGGTGAAATGTCACCACCGTCGAAGTCTCCAGGGACTTCAGCTTCCACCGCTGCTACGTGTTGTGCACCGGCACCACCGGCTCCTACCATTAGTGCGGAGATCTGGGTTGAAAGCAAGTCGAACTTGCTTGAAAGTTTGTCGACGTCCTCGACTCTGTGTATACCCCCAGACCTGGGTGTGGCTCTCTCGTCACACCACCGCTCATTGTTGGATGCCATATTTTCCAGAATATGTCCGGCATCTTCCTCGCTCCTTGACATGAAGGAACCCCCAGCCGCGGCGTCCATAGAAGATTTTAGGTCATCCCTCAGCGCATTGTAGAACAGATTAATAATCTTTCACTTCGGAAGCTCATGGTGAGGGCATCTTCTCTGCATCTCCTTGTATCTCGTCCAAGCTTCATGCAAGAACTCGTGGCTGGCCTGGGAGAAGGAGGAGATCTCACTCCTCAACTTCATGGTCTTCCCCGGAGGAAAGAACTTCGTCAGAAAAGCGTTGGAGAGCTTCTCCCAGGTATTGAAAGTGTTGGGGTCCTTCCCCCTAAGCCATTGCTTGGCTTTGTCTCGCAACGAGAAGGGGAACAGCTTCAGACGGATCGCCTCAGTTGTGACACCGTTAATCCGGAAGGTGTCACATTTCTCCAAGAAGGAGTCTAGATGCTCGATCGGGCTCTCCATGGGTGCACCCGAAAACTGATCCTGCTGGATCCATGTCACCAAAGACGGCTTTAGCTCGAAGCTTTGGGCCGTAATAGCTGGAGGACGGATGGCGGAAGTGGATTCGATAGATGGCATCGAGTACTCCAACAGGGACTTGCGAGGCGGGGTGTTCTCCTCCATGGCTTCAGGATCATCTCTTCTTTGCTTCTCGGCGGCCAAACGCCTAAGGGTGGCGTTAATCTCTGGATCAACGAGGATCAAGTCGTCGAGACTTCTTGAACTCCTGCGCATGGAAAACAACAAACACCCGTGAAGCGACAAGTGGGAAAGAAACAGATAAGATAAGAAATAAAAATTAAAAATTAAAAATTAAAAAATAAAAATAAGATAATAAAAAGAAAAAGGAAGAATGCGAAAATTATCGCGAGGTAGGGACAAGAGCTAGACACTAGGGTTCAAGAGATCCTAAAATAACAAGCACATTGCCTCCCCGGCAACAGCGCCATAAACTTGACGTGCCCCCAGTTTGCGAGCCGCAAATGGCCGGGGGACCCGCGTGAGGGTTTAGATATTTGTAACCGCAAGCGCACGGTGTTGTAGTGTGGCTTGGGGGTCGAACACAGGGAGGCTAGGATGTGCTTGTGTCAAGGAGGACCGAAATCACCCCGTGGGCGAGCTAGCCTGGATCGGTTGATGGGTTGTCACGGTAAAGGAATGCAAGGTATGAACAATAAGAAAATAAACCCGGGACTTTGGTTTCCACTCCAACGAGCGACTCTCGCCGGTACGGCCTACGGGTAGGATGGCGATCGGAATTAGGGTCTAATGGTGAGACGTTGCCTCTGAAAGTGGTACCGGCATCCCATGGGCCCGATATTCCGGTCGGTGCCCAGGATGATACACCGGACTTCCCAGGTTCGATCAGTGGGCACTCCCGTGTCCATTAACACTGATCGATTCCAGGAGCACTAAGCTCGCAACGCTAACTCTCAACGTCTCATCCTGTCGCTCCCGCGTGCTAGGATTCGGCGTCTACACTAAGGGCGTGAGCTATGGCTAGGGAGTCAACCGCCAAGTTTATTCCCCCTTGGCCCAACGGTCAAAGGCGGTCTTTTTCCCGCCGATGACAATAAAACACCCCGCGTAACCGTTAGATTCCTAATCCCTATCGATTTCCTAACCCTATGGATGCATCGGGAAGAGCCCCCGAAGGGGTTTCTGCCAAAATCCCAGATTTGGGAACTACTCACAAATATTCATTAAAAAGTGATCTAAACGAAAATGAACCGTTAAAATTATAATCAGACGATAGGAATGCGAAGGTAGTAGAGCAATTAAGATAATAATAAAGTTTAAGAAAGATCCGAAAACTTACAATAGAAAAGTAATTACAGCCGTCACAAATAGGAGAAAACAGTAAAAACTAACATCTCCCCGTTTCTGGAACCCTATGGGTCCTATTTATAGGATCTCGTATCACCCGATCGGTTGACAAGTCAACCGATCGGGTGATCCGTTACAAATAGTAAACAGAAAACGGCGGAGTTTCACCCGGTTATATGAACCGGTCGGTTGAGTTCTTGGGGTGACCGGTTGGATCTTGACGCCATCGGGTGAAGGGGTCGGTTGGGTGCCCGTGTCTCGGCTCCTCAGCATCAGCTACAGATGAACCGATCGGGTGAAAGTCACCCGATCGGTTGGAATTTGGCTTGAAAAGACAGAGAGTCAGCCACGTTGAACCGGCCTGTGAACCGTTCGGGTGACATCCACTTGAGCTCCATCCGAGACCGGGTGGTGCACGCGTGCATCACCCGATCGGTTGACTTAGTCCAACCGATCGGGTGAGGGGATAAAATGATGCCATCATCTTCGTTTGACCCCCTGGGTCACACGTGACTCCTCCCGTTGCTCCGGGGACTTGAGATATCGTCGTTAAACGTCCCCTACACGGGCAATCTCCTGCAAACATGGAGAAACAAAGAAAAGTGAAAGAAAACAAGAAAATACAAGAAAACACGAGAAAACGAATAAAAGACGGCGGAAAATACGGAGAAACACGGAAGAAAACGTGCGCAAATATATGAAATATAAACGCACGTCACATGTAATGGAGACAAGGGGTTCAATCTTAAATTCAGAAAATACAAGAACATAATGTATGCAAGAGCTCGTGGACACACGTCAATTTGAAATTAGAACACATATACACAACAAATAATTAAATCTCGCTCAAATTAAAAAAACGTGGATTTCAATAAATGTGATGAACTTGATAAGTAATAAAACGAGAGTAGAGTTATATCATATCATAGTTTATCATGCAATATACTAAGTTCACAGAAATGAAACCAATGTCCACAACTCATTCTCTAAGCAGTATAATATTTCATGATCAAACATTTTCAAGCATGCTTGGTATTTTGTTATACTTCATGGAATGAATTTAGCAAATCCAATCAAGGTAAGGCATCACCACATTACAACCATTTCAAGACTCCTAGAACCCATCAACTTTGCCATGTCTTTGTTCTATATAGAAATGGAGATAAGGATATGGGATTTTAGTAGTTTTATATTGCTTTTGGCTATATGAAAATTTCATATGCATTTTTCTTTCTTTATATACACGAGATAACTCAATATATACAAAAAGCGGCCTATGCATCCTAGACCAGGCGGTCTTAGGGCATTGGGTTACGAAGAACCCCTAGGGCCTTTTATTCAGGATATTTGTTTGGTTTTTGCATTATTGGGATTTTTGCAAACTCATGTAAACACGATGGAAATGCAAAACATGATCAAAGATCATTTATTGGCTATTCACAAAAGAAAAAGAAAAACCATAGAATTTAGACATGGCTAGGTTTCGGGAATCCTAATCATCACTACTTTGGTTATCGTGAGGTTATCCTATCTCTTTTGAATCATTAAATATCCATGAAGCAATAGAGTTATCAATCAAATCACGCAGGAGTCAAATGATTTTTAGATTTGATTCATTCATTTTTAGCTTAAATGTTTTCTCTCTTGCCCCTTCCTTGCTCCCCGGCAGATTTGAGTCACTGAACACGGTGCCTCAGGAGTCCCGGTGTCGAAGCACGTGCTTTCTCCTCCATTATACTCCAAATCGCTCGATATTCCCTGAAATGCAATCAAACGCTCTTAAAGTACAATAGTTCCAATTATGAGCGTAAAAGCGTATGAAATATGTAATTGAGCAATCATTTTGACGTGTAATCATATATATATAATGTGGAATATAATGACACATCAAATCACCCAAGCTTACCTCTTACTCGTCCTCCAGGGAGACTAGTAAGAAGCTAACACGGGAGAGGGATACAATGGAGATGTGAGGCGGTGGCACGTAATGGAGACAAGGGGTTCAATCTTAAATTCAGAAAATACAAGAACCCAAGGTATGCAAAATCTCGTGGACACACGTCAATTTGAAATTAGAGCACATATACACAACAAATAATTAAATCTCGCTCAAATTAAAATAACATGGATTTCAATAAATGTGATGAACTTGATAAGTAATAAAACTAGAGTAGAGTTATATCATATCATAGTTTATCATGCAATATACTAAGTTCACAAAAATGAAACCAATGTCTACAACTCATTCTCTAAGCAGTATAATTTGTCATGTTCAAACATTTTCAAGCATGCGTGGTATTTTGTTATACTTCATGGAATGAATTTAGCAAATCCAATCAAGGTAAGGCATCACCACACTACGACCATTTCAAGACTCCTAGAACCCATCAACTTTGCCATGTCTTTATTCTATATAGAAATGGAGATAAGGATATGTGATTTTTTAGTTTTATATTGTTTTGGCTATATGAATATTTCATATGCATTTTTCTTTCTTTATATACATGAGATAACTCAATATTTACAAAAAGCGGCCTATGCATCCCAGACCAGACGGTCTTAGGACATTAGGTTACGAAGAACCCCTAGGGCCTTTTATTCAGGATATTTGTTTGGTTTTTGCATTATTAGGATTTTTGCAAAACTCACGTAAACGCGATGGAATGCAAAACATGATCAAAGATCATTTATTGGCTATTCACAAAAGAAAAAGAAAAACCATAGAATTTAGACATGGCTAGGTTTCAGGAATCCTAAGCATCCTACTTTGGTTATCGTGGGGTTATCCTATCTCTTTTGAATCATTAAATATCCATGAATCAATAGAGTTATCAATCAAATCACGCATGAGTCAAAGGATTTTTAGATTTGTTTCATTCATTTTGAGCTTAACTGTTTCGAGGATGTGGTTGTGTAACTATGGATTATACTATGAAAAAGCATATTAACAAAGATACACTAATCAAGGAATCAAACTCTAGTCTAACTGATATCAGAGTTCATTAAAAAAATAAATCCATGATATTTCATAGAAAATGAAGCATATGAGACATAAATATAGAAGTGAACATGGTTCATATGGAAATTTCGAAGTGTGTTTCACGATAAGGCAAAGTGCGTGCACTATACACTCCCCCAAGATTAAACATCACATTGTCCTCAATGTGTGTATGATATAAATATAGGACAACGACAAGATAGGGGGCCACTCAACAAAATGTTTCTCTCCCCCAAGCTTAAAAATCACATAAAAATTTGGGAGAGAGGCGAAATAAGCGCCAAATATAAGGGTGTGCATGAATGATAAATATTGGGTTGAATTTATTAAACGAAGAAATCGTATAAAATCCTATACGTTCCTCTCGCTACCGAGAGGATTCTTGATTATTGAAAGGATAAAATACTACACTACTGGATTGATATCACCTATAGCAAAAGGCGGATCCAGAATCTTTGCCGGTGCAGGCAACTGTTCTAACTGCTCTTTCCGTGGCTCCGCTAGGTGTGTATCTCCACGGGCTTCATCAGATTCCAGCAATGCGTCTCCCAGCATCTCCCCAAGGACTCCACCTGTACCCTGCAAGAGATAAGCCGCATTAATCTGATGTGGATAATTCTTCCCCAAAATAAATTTATTCCAAAGAGAGTCATCAACATAAGTATTTAAAATTAGGGATGGTTGACGACACTTCCCTGAAAATAAATCTCTACTCTCATACACCACGTTGATCAACTCCTCGTTGTTTGCCTCAGGTTGTTCAGGTAGCTTTGGCATATAAGCGTGGGTCTCATCAGGCAACTCCTCGTCTTCGTCAGACTCATCCCAACGCACCTCTTAATCATATTCATATTCGTTCATGGGTGCTAACTCCTCGTTCTCCTCCTCATATGCATCCCATTGTACCTTTTGTTTACATGCATGTATATCCTGCAAAAGGCACGATTAGTCGTCAAAATCTGAATCATAAAAAACATCATACACGGGAGGGGAATCAAATGTAGGAGATGAGGGGGGTGAAGAGATCTCCCTGAAGGGGAGCAGTAAGCTCTAGTGGGTCGTCCTTAAAGTCAGTGGAAGGATGAGATGGCTGTAGAAGCTCTGAAGGAGGTGGGTGATGCACGGGATCCTCATGAATGGCTGTGTCCTCATCCCGACGCACGACCTCCTCGGCGAAAGTCTCTGGCTCCACGTGTAATATGTAAAATAAATATAGCTCTGCCTACTCGTGTGCAATGCTTCGGCCTCCTCTTCGGGTTCCTCTGGTATAGTAGGCAAAGTGAATTTCATCTTCTCCTTTTTACGCCTATGTCTTCATTTCCATCCTGGAACTTGAGGCACTGGATGATGTGGCTTGGCCCTCTCCACGATAGGTGCAGGTGGCTCTATGGGCTCATGTATCTCGGCCACGGTATAAAAGTGGGTCTTGTGCCCCTCAACTAGAGAGTAGACTCCATCATCAATTGTGCCTATGGAAGAGATACGATGAGTAATAAAGTTTTGAAATCCTAGCTCAAAAGGGTCACCTGCCGTTATTGTTAATAAACCGGTTTCTCGAACTACGTCGACAATGATTCTCAATAGGTCCATATATGTGTCCTCCTCATACAGCTCAGATGTCTCTATTTGTAGAGTTTTGATGGTGTAAAGGTGGATATGTTCACCTTCAAGTGAAGCATACATTCCATCTATGATAGTACCTGCATCAGAGACATTAGCCATAATAAAATCGATGAATACTTGGTTGGATGGTTTACCTACAGTAACGGTTAGCGAACCGGTAGATCGAGCATCATCTATCATTTGCTCCAAGTTTGCGGCCAACTGCAAGTCACTGAACTTTCCCACTTGCATCCTCTTCATAAACTCATGTAAGGGTCCCTTTAGTCTTCTAGCAAAGATATCAAATAGCATGGAACCATCCCACTCATGGTCTGACTCTGTATGGAACATCCCTAACATTCTTTTGAACTTGCACAATGCTTCTCTAAAGGACTCTCCAATAGCCTGCTAGAATGTAGCGAGGTATATATATGATCGTATAGAACCCGGTCGCATCCTTGGAAGCACCATCGCTGCATCAACTGTACCAGGTCAAGCAATGTAGACAACCTGGAAAAGACGTCAGTGGTACAAAGAGAGATAAAGATAATACTAATAGCATGGCGTGGGGAAAAATCTCTCTCTGTTATTTTATTTTATTTTTTAATTTTATTTTTTTTTATTTCGTTTGTTTTTTACGCAATCTAATCAACATAATTGTGGTAAATAGATAATATGGCGGAACGCCTCCCCGGCAATGGCGCCATAAACTTAATGCATCCCGGAACTAACTTTGAAACGATGTCGTTTACCGCAAGCACACGGTATAGTGGCAAGCGGGTATCGAACACGGGGAAGCGGTGCTATACTACCTATCTACTCCTAGGTTGAGTTAGAATTACGGGTTTATTGGTGGATGCGGGTTATGGAGTGTCGTAATGGTGATGGATGCGAAAGTCGTGTCACTCGATGTCGCAAACAAGTGATTCCACACAATATAAAAGAATAAAATATAAAAGGACTAAGGCTTTAGGACTCGCCACTAGGAGCACAGATGTCGACGCTAGGCAAGGACTCTTACGTTGTGTTTGTTTTATTGGGGGATTGTAGCATCTAGAAAGTGAATTCATGCGTCTGGGCATCATGAATCTAACTGTAACGACCACTTTTCGTTGTACGTTTTTCGTGCACGTGCTTTTGACCGTGCACGTGTTCGTCTTAGACTTTGTTTGTTTGTGAACACTTTAGTGTGATATGCCGTTGTGAACGTCTCTGAGAGTAGTAAATAGTGGCACTACCTTGGAACGACGTTTCTCGAGTCGTTTTTCCACAATTTAAACTTACTCGATGAGACGTGACGATTTTCACTTTTGACGGGAGACGTTTCTATTTTTAGTTTCGTCGTCCGACGTCGAAATTGAGATCCGTCTTCTTAGTTAGCTCACATTCGTCTTCACGATCACCACGATATTTATTTTATAATTTTTGAAGTTTATTTGACCACTTTTATATTTTTAACAAGTTTTATATTATTTTTAATAATTAATTTATAAATTATTTTCGACCAAATAAAATTTATTTGAGTTTTAAACATTTTAAAGAATTTTTGAGCCAATTTCTAGCTCATTTGGACCAAGTCAAACCCTTGGGTGAGTTGGAGAAGTTGGATTTCAAATTTTAAATTATTTTAAACTTCTAATCCTATTAGATTTAGCCCTAGACCAAGTCAACCCATCTACACTATATAAACAACCCCTAGGAAGACCCATTTTCGCAAGAAATTAGCCCTAGCCTCTTCCAAAACCCAAATTGGACGTTGCGACGATTCGTCGCAGCGTTGCGACGTTCAGCCACCGATCTGACCGAGGAAAACAGCTCCGTTCCCCCGCTCCGATCGAAGCCCCGCCCCGCATCCTAGCCACTCCGCATCGCAGCATAGCGCTCCGCTTGCCGCCCGCTCCGTTCCCTCGGTCTGACCGAGGGATTGGCCCGCACCCGCTTGTCGCCCGCTCGGCACCGTCGCCCGCTTGTCACCCCGCATCGCTCCGCATCTGACCGAGGCGCCCGCCCGCACCGTGCGCTCGCCAATTCGTTGCAACGTTGCAAACGTTGCAACGCATTGTCGCCCGCAGCGACCGACCCGAACGCCCGCAGCGACCGACCAAATCCCCCGCACCAAGGCCCCGCCGCTCCACTGCAGCCCGCTGCGCTGCAAGCTCCGCACCCAGCATGTCTGACCGACCAAATCCCCCGCATTGGCTGAGTACGACCGAGAGCCACTCGTCGCAACCCCGAATCCGTCGCACTACTTGCCTCCGTGGGCCCCCCAAGTTCTCCAGAGGTACTGTGGGTCCCCCAAAGGTCCCTAGGACTACTGTGGGCCCCACCTAGGTGCGTTCTCTTCGACGACTTGCCGCGTACGACGTCGTCACACGTCGTGGCCCGTCGTCGCACGTGCGAGATTTGGAATCTGGAATCGTCGCCTGGGTTGATTGCCCTGAAATTTCCAGCGAGGAATCTAATTGGAATCTGGACTTGGAGCGCGATCTTATTATTCCAACCCCCGGCGTCGCTACCCGACGCCGGTGTAGCTTTCGCGTCGTGTTGAGGTAACGCTTTGCACCCCTAGGACCCCCAACCCAATGCATGCTAATCAAGACTAATCAGTATTTTTAAAGTATTTTAAAATGTTTTAAATTCACTAATCAAGATTAATAATATGGACTTTAGGCCGGTGGACTTGTGCACGTAGGATAATTGTGATTTTGGACTCATTGGACGGTGTGCTCAGACGATGTACTTGCAGGCAAGTGAAACTTGCCAACTCTTGTGTAGGGCCATGTTTTTAGGCCACTTCCTTGTTCCTATCGTAAAAGAGACTAGTTAGTGAAATGATAGCTGGCTAGACGCCTACTTGATCTAGTTTGACAACGAAACTAGATCCGTCACCTAATTGATCTAGCTTGACAACGAAGCTAGATCCAACTCTTTAAACTTGTTGTTCATGCATACTAAACTGTCACGTTTACTTTCCTTATCTGTACGCACTTTTAACTGCCATGCATTGCATCTTACATGTCATCCCAGTTGATTGTTGCATTCGTAGCACACGCTACAATACTTGTACTCCTTGAAAACTACTTCCGGGGGAAACTGGCCTCATGTGTTGGTCAAAAGCTAATGCCCGGGTTCCCTGTACCGGCTAGGTGCACCCCTATGCCATACTTGTTAAAAACACTTCCTGGCTCGTGATCCAGAAGCGAGCATTACCGTTTGGGGGTAAGGCCCTGGCTCGATACACGTGGAGGGGTAGTGATAAACGATCACTTGAGCTAGGAGCTGGCCGTGCAGCCACTCTAGCCAAAAGGCGGAATCCCTGTGCACGAGGTGCTTACTTTTCTTGTCTTGTACTTGTCTTGTGAATGATTCATGCAATACTTGTCATCCATGCCATGTTTAAATGCCATGCTCGTACTTTACTTTACTTTACCTTACCTGTTGCACTCTTTACTTTTACTGCCATGTCATTGCATCATGCTAGAACTTCTAGGTTGCTTTACTTTTACCTACCTTCAGTTTCCTTGCACAAGTCTCTTGTAGACTTGCTGACATGTGCCCCTTGCTCTTTTGGGTGTCACATGTTAGACCCTGAGCCAGAGACCGTTGCTGAGTACGTGGTGTTTTGCTGACGCTGAGTCTGAGTCCATGATTGCCAGGAGGATTTTGGTGGACACCGGCGACCATTCTTTGAGTCTTTGTTGAGCTTTATTTTGTTTTAGGCCTTTGTTAGTTATTGGTGTGTAGCACCGTCGTTTGTACTTTGTACTTTTGTTGGCCATGTTTGGGCCTTTAGTCTCTGTTTCTTTTTGCCTGGTGGCTTTTCTGCGATGTTGGAATTTATATTTATGGATATTCTGAGATTATTCTTTTGTCTCATTTAATTATTATATCTTGTTTCGCTCGCATTGCAAGGACCTGCAGTTTTAAATTTGATTGACGCTTATCGGACTTGCAGCTTTGTAGCTTCAAGTCTGAGCGGACCTTCTCACGCTTCGCCTCCATATTTTTGGAAAGCGGGGCATGACATTAACATATCGCATTAACCCCGCTCCTGCGATAGGCGCATATGATACGTGCATTAAGGATCTACAAAGTTCTCACCACTCTCGTTGTTCAGACGCTCTCAACTCATACCAATCTCGTGGGTTAGAGCTTCGAGGTATTTTTGTGGCTCTTATTGACACAATGGCGGTAGCCGTCAATTAATGATATAGTTCATCTGTGGATCCCATTAAGACACGAGCTGGACATGGTCACGTATCTCGGTTGAATCCACTAACTCCATAATTAAATCTGTGGGACACTCATTAAGCTAATCGATTCTACCGACCGTGGGCACGATCTCAATACGAGTTCTCCGAGGAATTTTTGCTAGATCAACAAAAATACAACCCCTTTATACCCAACTCATCATAAAAATCCCATCTTTACATCTAAATCCTAAAATCCTAGGGCTAGTCCCTTAGCCCTAGAAAAGACTCTTCAAGCATAGCAATA
The DNA here is from genome assembly GCA_030789695.1 of Scilla litardierei. Lineage (NCBI taxonomy): Eukaryota > Viridiplantae > Streptophyta > Magnoliopsida > Asparagales > Asparagaceae > Scilla > Scilla litardierei. The sequence continues at coordinate 61,061,816 of CM061134.1, forward strand.
GATAATAGAACGAACAAAAAACTTCATTGCATGCATCAAAGAGATATAATCAATAAGAAATCACAAAGAAATAATAATGGAATTAAAGAGGGAAAAAGTACTTAGCTTGATACAAGAGGAGGGGCCTATGGCGCAGCCTAACTCCCAAAGATCGTCTCCCAAAACTTGATAGATCTAACTAAAAAAACCATCCATAAAGTCCCCCCTAAAAGTCCTCCAGATCCCCTTTTGACTGCTCCCTCCTCCTCCCCCAAAACCCCCTCAAAAATCGTGCCCTAGAGAGATCCGGACGCAACTTACGCCCTGGGCCCACGGTGACTCGGTCCGAGTAGGAAGATGCTCAGTCGAGTCGTCAGAAAATATGAATCCGTTGTCCAAAATCACGCTCTGCTTGCTCGGACCGAGTAGGGCCTGCTCGGTCAAGTTGTCACTTTGCTCGATCGAGTAGGCAGCTGCTCGGTCGAGTCTGTCAGTGGATCGAGCTTCTTCAAAAAATTTCGTTCTTTCTACTTGGCCCGAGTAGGCCTTGCTCGATCGAGTCGCCATCTGACTCGGTCAAGCAAGTCCTGCTCGGTCGAGCAGGATGTTGTTGGGTGGAGCGTCGAAAGTGGAAGTGGCTCGACCGAGTCACCACATAGCTCGGTCGAGCAGGGTGCATATGAGCTGTGCCTCGTGTATCAGCTCGACCGAGCAGCCTATGCTGCTCGGTCGAGTCTCCTGGGAAAAATCCAGAAGAGCTGATACAACAATCTCTTCTCCCAGCACTGCAGCCTCAGCTTGCAAAAATTCTCCAGAGCTCATCTGACCTCCGATTGGCACATTCTTAGTGTCGTTTGAACCTTCTTGAAGTCTACTATCTGGAAAAAATATCAAAAAAATACTGAAAAATCCCAGTAGATAGAAGATTTGAAAAGAGTGCACAGCTGTCATGTTTCCAGCACGTTGGGTCGCTCGATTCCTTCACCGCATCATAGCTCAATCGAGTGACCTAGAATCCATGAGTCATGGTATCATAGAACCATAATTTCTTCATTCTCTTCTTCTTTGCTCCTTCTCTCTTGACCCTTCGAAGCACGCACTTTCTCCTCCAATATACTCCAAATCGCTCGATAATTCCTGAAATGCAATCAAACGCTCTTAAAATACAATAGTTCCAATTATGAGCGTAAAAGCGTATGAAATATGTAATTGAGCAATCATTTTGACGTGTAATCGTATATATAAAATGTGGAATATAATGACATATCAGATACTATGATGGGTTGCTAGAACCCGCACGGTGACAACAAAGCCGGGATTAGTCGCTCCCGCACTCTCGCTATTATAAGTTACCCGAGAAACCCCAAGTGTCTGTGATGTTAATCATGTATATGTTTATTACGAGATGTTCAACAATATGTTCTACAAGATGTACCACCAAATATTCCATGTGATATGTATCACAAGATATTCCGCAAGATGTTGCACAAAATATTCTATTCAACAATTCATTAGCATTTACTGAGTCATTTATAGATGTCATGCAGCAAGTGAAGTGACTATTTAAAAGTAAGCAATCATGCAATAAGGGTATCCAAAGTTCATGCATAGTTTTTAAATGACAAGCAACATGACGTTCCACATTTATTATGATAGTTAAAACAGGACCACTGATTAACTTTCTTATTGAATAAAACAGATAGGTAAGGATAAAGACAAGTTCAACAATGATGTTGATTCCATGCTTCGAGCATGTGGTATTTCAATTAGTACACAGTTTACCCAAGTAAATGATCGTGCTACAACCATCTAAGTTGAAAGTTAGCAATGTCGTACGTTCAAGTCAAAGTCGCTCTGCAGTTGATTAATTCTCTAGTTAATCAGGTCTCTAATCATTGGTCTAAGTCAATAGCCGTTCTGAGGCTATCTATGATGTCCTATGTTTATACGAGTACGCTATCTAAATGTCTAAAGTAAGAATTAAAGTGACTTATAAGTTTCGAGGTGGTGGGAGTGAGACGAAACTGGAGCTAGAGCTTCCAAGTGTGCTGGTGCACGAGAATCGGTAGCTGTAAACACAAGAAACAATCGGTCAAAGAACACACTATTTTCTACCTATTTAACTGGACCGCTTTGATTTCATAATCGATTGAAACGGTACCGAAAAGCGTTCTAAATTTTTATACAGACTAGATATGAGGAAAATAATTTTACCTAAGAAGGAAATATTTTTCTAAAGCTTCTGGTAATTTTTATAATTTTTAAAAGCTCAAAATGAATTTAAAACTAATTTTAATTAGTTATCGTAGTTTGTTCAATAATTTCTTCTGGATGAAATACATATCAGAATATTTCAAGTGAGTTGTCACAACGACCGCCTCGAAGAATACTACGACATATAATTTTCTATATATCAGTTTACGTGAAAATATTAAGTTATGAATTATTAAGTGAAAACAACATATGTAAATTTTAGGATTAAAAATTTATTTTGGAAAATCTACTGGTCCGATTGAGATGAAATTAGCGCCAATGGGTCCAGAACGTCATTTCTGATTTCTGTGCTTGGTCTTGTAATTTTCTGAGGCCTATAGGATTTATTGTGAATGTTTCATCAGAAACTCATATAATTTAATTATAAATACGCACATATATATGCGTATACGTATGAAAATACGTTTTATAATTCAAACCTCTTCGTTCATCGTACGTTGCATGGGGGCGCTCTTCGACGTTGGACGGCGGCAAGGTGGTCAGCGGCAGGGCGATGTCGGAGCAACGACGGAAGCGGTGAGGTCGGCGGCGAGGTGGTCAAGGGGTAGAGCACGGTGGCTGAAGGCGGAGGGAATGGATTTGAATCCACCGCACTGAGTGGGGTTCTCGTGCCGGTTCAGTCGGCGACGGTAAGGCAGATGACAGCGTGGGGCGTGTCGCCTCGTCGGAGGGAGGCGGAGCGGGCTTCGGGGTACGGCAGCGAGGGAACTGAGAGGGGAAGCGGACTCGGAGACGAGGGAAGGCGGCGGTGTCATTGGCAGGGGCCGTTGGGAGCAGGTGCAGTGTCGTGGGCTGCTCGTCGGAGCACGGCGACGAGGCTGAGCGATGTGGCAGGCGTGTGCTTCGAAGGAGCGGCAGCTGAGGCTCAGCGGGGTTGGAGGGCTAGGGAAGGGCATCGGTGAATAGAGAAGCGGGCGGAGGCGTGGGTTTGGTGGCAGGGTGCGAAGTTTGGGGGTGTCAGAGCTCGGTGAAGTCAGGCGGAGGCGGCGTGCTGAGGCCACGGAGGGAGATTAACACAGGGAGAGAGAGATGCGAGGATGGGTTCGGGCTGGGGGGAGAGAGAGAGGGAGAACCTGGGTTGTGAGAAATGAGAGGGGGGAGGGTTAGTTATATAGGTTAGAAATACAAATTTTAATTAGTGTGGTTTTAATTTGGTGGGGGTTGAGATTCGACAAATTCGGATCTCACCCATTTGAGGCAGCCATTTACGGGGTGGTTTGGGTAATTATAAAAGTAAAAGTGATTAGTAAGAGTAAAAAAGTCATTAGGGGATGTATTTCGTAAAAACGAAGGAATACAACCCCGTTTTCGCATACAAATCCGAAAAATTACAAAAACATAGCATGGGATCGTATCATCGCGAGGATCGTGAGTACGAGATCCATTTCAGGGGTTGAGCTACGGAGATACGAGTTTTAGGCCAAAATGTTAAGGATGCGGGTTTACGGTTTCTAGGTCGATTTGATTTCAGAAAATTACGAAATTAAAATGGGGATCACTAAATGATCATAGAACCATACTATAGAAGTTTGAAAATGATTTGATGATTTTTATATAGAAAAATTAATTAATTCAGCTAAATCAGTAACAATTGAAAATGAATTATTATAAAAATTATTTAGAGGTATTTGATGATACTGGAACTTACAGAAATACACCATAACTAGTTTGATGCTTCAAAATTTTTTTCACAAAGAATTTTGAAATCATTCTTGATATAGAACTCCTGACGAACCATTATAAAGTACTTTTAAAATGTAAAAATACGTGAAATATGTAAATAATCGTATTGATGAATACAGATTGTTACATCCTACCCTCCTTATAATTCTGTCCTCGGAATTTAAAAGACTGATTATTGCCTAAGAAATTAAACGATCAATGGAAGGCTTGATGAATGATAACGATTTAGTAAAATAAGTTGTAAATAGCAAAAAATATAATGTGACATCATAGCATCAAAGCAAGATATGTTAATATTAACATCACCATAGCTTTTATGGCTAGTCCCAAGTCAAAAAACAGGCTTAGATAGAAGAAGAAAACGAGTTCAAGAAGGATGAAGAAGAAGTAGATGTCTATGCTGGCACGTCTCGGCTTGGTTCGTCTCAATTCGTCTCGCACTGTCCTCAAATGCTTGGAATGCTTCTGAGCATCCTTTGACTACATCAAGATGTCGTCGATGAGGACTACTACAAATACACCAATGTACTCAGAGAATACATGGTTTACGAGAATCGTGAAAACCAACGATGGGTTGACCACACCAACGGTATCATTAAGTACTCGCAACGTATATCATTGGTCTTGAAAAACTGTCTTCGAGATGTTGACTTTCCATTGGTGACATCCTCTCTCAAGTCCAAATCTTTACTTGATCCTCCAAGTTGATCATTCCTTCAAGTCGGTCGAAGTTTATCACCCTACTAAAGGACGAGTGAAGGAGAAGAAGTGAGAAGATAGTTCAATCAATGGTAGATCCATCAGGTTGTCGACAAAGGTGGTTACTAATAGAAGGGCGTATAAAGATAGACTCAGAGGATGCAACAAAACTTCAAGGGTTCAAAGAAGGGAATGGGGGCCAAAGAAGATGGGTAATAAGGACACTTCATCTGTATGTCACGTACAGGTGAAAACTCGAGATGTTCTGTACTCAAGAGTTCAATTTGATTATTTTATACTGTACATCCTGATCTTGCTATATTGTTCACGATGTAGTTAGCGCGGACCTGCATGAGCCACCAAACTTGTAACGACCCGCCTTCGGGGGCCATTACTTATTTAATTACATTCACAGGTCTGCATTTAACCAGTGAAAACAAAATAGCTTCTGATGCAGAGATGTACAAAAACACCCAAATGGTGTCCATATATTACAATCCATACTGTACAATACACTCCAACAAAGATACATGAAAGAAAAGAAGTACAAAAGGAAATGTGCCGCGACATGGACTCTAAAACTGTAGCCCCTGGGTCGAACTCTGGTTCCTCAAGCTCAGGAACCTCTACATCGATCTGTTCCTCGTCAACCGGTGCCATGAAATGGAACCATAGGTAAGTCACAGCAATTCTATCAATAGATATAAAGTAGTGCAAAAGTACGGTGCAGGCTATGGTAAGCAGTTAAAGATGTTCATGCAAGTGCAACAAATAGGGTAAGAGGTAGGCAAGCATGTAAGTGCGACAAGTAAAGTAAAGGTAGGCAAGCATGCAAGTGGGGCAAGTAAAGTAAATGTAGGCAAGCATGCAAGTGCGACAGGTAAAGTAAAGGTAGGCAAGCATGCAAGTGCGACAAGTAAACGGTGACTGAGCAAGTATAATAAGTAACGTACAAGATGTCCATGTTAAGGGAGAGTAATTGTGCCTAGCCTAGTTCGTGACTTATAAAGTGAAGTATAGTGAGTAACCAAGAGTCCATCTCTTACCACGGGTGTGACGTGCCCCCGGTTTGCAAGCCGTAAATGGCCGGGGGACCCGGTGGAGGTTTAGATATTTGTAACCGCAAGCGCACGGTGTTGTAGTGTGGCTTGGGGGTCGAACACAGGGAGGCAAGGATGAGCTTGTGTCAAAGAGGATCAAAATCACCCCGTGGGCGAGCTAGCCCAGATCGGATGATGGGTTGTCACGGTAAAGGAATGCAAGGTATAGACAATATGAAGGAAAAACCCGGGACTCTGGTTTCGACCCCAACGAGCGGCGCTCGCCGATACGGCCTACGGGTAGGATGACGATCGGAATTAGGGTCTAATGGTGAGACGTTGCCTCTAAAAGTGGTACCGGCATCCCATGGGCCTGATATTCCGGTCGGTGCCCAGGATGATACGCCGGACTTTCCGGGTTCGATCAGTGGGCACTCCCGTGTCCATTAACACTGATCAACTCCGGGAGCACTAAGCTCGCAACGATAACTCCCAACGTCTCGTCCTGCCGCTCCCGCGCGCTAGGATTCGGCGTCTACGCTAAGGGCGTGAGCTATGGCTAGGGAGTCAACCGCCAAGTTTATTCCCCCTTGGCCCAACGGTCAAAGGCGGTCTTTTTCCCGCCGATGACAATAAAACACCCCGCGTAACCGTTAGATTCCTAATCCCTATTGATTTCCTAACCCTATGGGCGCATCGGGAAGAGCCCCCGAAGGGGTTTCCGCCAAAATCCCGGATTTGGGAACTACTCACAAATATTCATTAAAAAGCGATCGAAACGAAAATGAACCGTTAAAATCATAATCAGACAATAGAAATGCAATGGTAGTAAAGAAATTAAGATAATACTAAAGTTTTACAAAGATCCGAAAACTTACAAAAACTGGAAAATTACAGCCGTCACAAAATGAAGAAAACAGTAAAAAATAACCAACTCCCGAATCTGGGAAACCTAGGGTTCTATTTATAGAAAACGACATCACCCGATCGGTTGACAGGTCAACCGGTTGGGTGAGCCGCTTCACAAAATCACAGCGCAAAGCGGGGTTTCACCCGGTCAGGATGAACCAGTCGGTTGGAACTTGGTGCGGTCGGTTGGATCTTGGTGCCGGCCGGTTGGATCTTGGTGTGGACCTGGTGAAGAGACCGGTTGGATCATCGAGTTTGGGCTATTGAAATTCTGCTACAGGTGAACCGATCGGGTGAAGGTCACCCGATCGGTTGGCAATCAGCTTCGAATTTCTAGAGACTTTGAGCTTTTGACCCGGTCACTGAACCGACCGGGTGACTTCTCGTGAGCTCCAAACTGCGCTCGGGTGGTGCACGCGTGCATCACCCGATCGGTTGGAGATGACCAACCGATCGGGTGAGGGACTGAAAGATGCAATCTTCGTCGTTTGACCCCCTGGATCACGCGTGACTCCTCCCGTTGCTCCGGGGACACATGATATCATCGTTTTATGCCCCAAATGCCAGTAATTTCCTGCAAAACACGGAAAACATGGAAAAGTGAAAGAAAACAAGAAAACACAAGAAAACACGAGAAAACGAATAAAAGACGGCGGTAAAATACGGAAAAACACGGAAGAAAACGTGCGTAAATATATGATATAAACGCACGTCAAAATCCCCCAAGCTGAACTCTTCCTCGTCCTCGAGGAAGACGAGTGAGAGTAGGAGCTCGGAGGGGAAAAAAAGACAGAAAGAGAGAAAAAGAAAACTCTATATCCTAGATCGCCCGTCAGGGCCAACAAAATCAAAAACGACACACCAAGCAAGCAAATGCCAAATCACAACACTAAACCTAAGAATACGAGTCCAAACAAGTGCCGTGGGTCCACGAGGTGAAGTGCGAGTGAGTGTGGTCGTGCGATAGCAGACGGTGTCACTATCTACGATGTGCAATAAAGCTCGATATACACAAATCCAGGAAACGACCCAAATATCGATTCGAATTGAATAAAGCGGTGAATATATAGTTCAAGCATGCATGAGAATAGAGAGAATCGAAACATATCATGCGTCGGGGACTCCACAACTAGGGTTAAGGAAATCACCACACTAAAGCCTAGATAATAGCTAAAAAAGTTCCTAAGCCAAGTGTTTTCGAAACCGATGGGGGTTGAGATGATGTATTTGTGAATTTTTTTTTGGATTTTTGGCTATACAATTTTTTCTTTTCTTTTCTTTTTGGGTTTTTCTTTTCTTTTCTCCCCTTTTTTTTGATATTTTGGATATTGGGGTATATACATGTGTACTCTCCCAAGTGGGAGAACGGTACACGACGAGGGGATTTGCACCAAGTAAAACAAAAGAGAAGTCGGAATCTAAACACTTGGGCAAAGGAAACTATTCTCGCTAATTAGAGCATGGGCTAAATGGGTTATCCTAGTCCTTAATTGCGGAATCCCGACACATGCGAAATGAAGCGTACGATATATATATAGCATGGAGAAGAAGCAGATAGTAGAAAAAAATACCGCATATTCAAATCGAAGCATGATAATCTAGGTGTCATTCCTGGACAGGTATATAAAGTAGAATCACAAAGCAGAAGCACACCAAACAGATAGGCACGACACACGACTCACAAAAAGCTAAGTAGACACACGATGAGTGAAATGCAAGAGAACTCGAAATCCTAGGGTTAGTGAGTGTGATTATCGATGTTATGCTAGGTGTGTGTGATTTTGTGGCAATTCATCATAGAGTTCATCTCTAGGAGAAAGAGATAAAAAGAAGAAAAGAAAAATTAAAAACACGATGAAAACGGCACAAAAACGAAAAAGAAAGACTCAAATGGCGCACAAAGTGCGACTCCCCCAAGCTGAAGCTTGCATTGCCCTCAATGCAATAAGAGTGAGTACGGGAGGGAAATGAAAATGGGGGGAATACGCACCGACACAAAAAGAAATGAAAAACACAGATACGAAACTTAAAATAAAGAAAAAACAAAATCAAACCACACGACACAAAAATAGAAAAAGAAAGAAGGGAAATGCACAAACTAGACGACACGACACGACACGATCAAACCACACAACACGACACGACAAAAAGTAAAACAAGCACGCACACACAAAGAAAATAAAACATGACAACACAGCAAAACAGACTTCCCCCAAGCTAGACATGACAATGCTAGCAATGAAATATGAGCGTGAAAGTGCAGAAATGTGCAAGGGGGATGTCACAAAAAACAAAGTGAAATCAAAAATCAGGAGAAGGCGAATCCTCGCCCTCCTCGGAAGAGGGTGTGGATGGGTGGGTGGGGGAAACAGGGGGTGTGCGGAGAAGCGGGGAAAGAGGTGGAGGAATAGGTGCAGTGGTGGTGTGAACGATGGGATGAGTGTCGGTGGAGGTGGATGGTGGTGGAAGGACTGCGATCAAGGCGGTGGTGAAAGGAATAGAAATGGGGGGAGAAGATGTGATGGTGACGGTAGTGGGTGGGGGTGCGAGAGATTTGGAGCGCACCGGCAATTTCCTGCGGCGCACATATGATGTGACGGTGGAGGAGGTAGAAGGTGGTGTGGGTGCGACGGAGGTGGTTGTGAGAGGAGAAGTGGATACAGTGATGGGAATGGATGTGGGTGGGGGAGATGATCGCCTAGGTGGGGTGGGGGAGAAGAATGTGATGGGGGAGGTGATGGGGGAGGTGATGTGTGGGAGGGTGGAGGAGAAGATCGTCGAGGTGGTGAAGGTGGAGGTGGTCCGTGGATGTGAGTGAGAAGGCGAAGAATGGCGGCCACGTTCCTCTCAAGTGAGAGGAACCGTGGATGAGTGAGAAAGGAGGATGGTGATGGGTCCGAGGGGGTAGAGGACATGGCAAGATCACGGAGGGCAGCGACCTCCCTCTCAAGAGCAAGACGGGCAGAGACCTGGCGGCGACCGAAGGAAGTGGACTGACGTGAGGCAGAAGTGGTGCCGGCAGGTGATGTGGAAGTAGTGCCGGCGGCAATGGTCATGCCGGCACTGGACACAAGGCCAGAGATGGCTGCAAAGAGATGCTCAGAAGTGATGGGGCCAGGAGCAGAAACAGGGTAACTCGGGCCAGCCCCAATATCTCCCCGGGACGCAGGAATATCCTGCTCGCCTAAGTGGGCGGCGGGGGAAGGTGGTCTGCGTGCGTCCGGGGGAAAAAAGGGAAGGTGCAACCCCGCAAAGAACTCGGGATCGGGCGGAAAAGTCCAATCCGCCACGATAGTAACAGTCATGCGAGCGGGGTTGGGGAGAATGGTGTAGGGGCGAGGGGGGTGGCCGTAATTGAATTCGAAGCGACCGTCGGGGCGGGCTTAATCATATGAATGTGCCGCAGGACGTCAAGATCTAGACGTGAGGGTCCTGCGGCGATAGGAAGACCACAGGGGATATGGATATTAAACGAGGGGTAAGAAACAATAATAGTGATAATGCCCCCACAGCAGATCTTGCCCTTCCTGGCCCTGCTAATCTTGAGAAGCTTGTAAACAAGCCAATTGCCAGCATGAACAGGGACAGTAGGGGCCCTAAAGCTAACTCCATCATCATCACGAACAAATGGGAAAGTCATGGCCCAGAGAATAAAAAGATCGGGGATAGTCACGGTGCCTGACTCATCCCGCGGGAAAAATGCTGAGGATATGATCCTATGGGCCAGACGAAATATGGGATGGATGATGGAGGAGCCCTTGGCCTTACCCCGGGGATAGCGAGGGAGGATGGTGAGGCGGAACCAAAAGTTGTCGACGTCAAATTCCGGGGGATATCCGTAGTGTCGGATAGCGTCATTCCCTAGAATAGGGAAACCAAATATACGATTGATGGTATCCAGGTTGGTGCGTATGGTTTGGTTACGCACCCGGAAGTGACAGTCGACCCCGACTCATAAACGATGGAGGAAAGGAATTCTAGGGTGAGCGACAGGTAAGATACCGCAGAGGCATTCAGGAAGGCCAACCAACCAAGGTTAGCGAAAAGAGTCTCGACCTCGGTGAAGACACCGAGGTCGACGAGTGATTGGGTGTGGGCAAACTTGGTTGATAAATGTCCCCGAGCATCTAGTCTGCGGTAGAAGTCTTTCTGCTCTTGGTTCCTAAATAGGTACCCATGCGGGCCCAACATGGGGTCCATAGGGGGGATGATAGGCAGGGGAGGGGCTAGTGTCAGCTCACGTGTGTGGGGACGAGGGCGTGTTTGTTTACGTCTCTTTCGAGACGGTTCCTCCTCCCGCATGATACTCTTCCCTTTATCTCTCTCCCGGGCCATGTGTGTGTGTGAGTGGTGCAAATGGGTGCAAAGTACTATCAAAGTGCACACACATGAAAACCAAGCAAATCAAATATCTAGGGTAAAAATTGGAATTTGAGATGTGGAGCGAAGTTACCCCGCAGAAATTAGAGCTCCTCGCTTGTAGATGACCCCAATGCCGTGCAATGGGAGAAGTGTGGAGCCGCGACACTCTTCTTCAGCAAAAAATTCGAAAGTGGGGGTTGGTGTTGGGAATTAGGGCTAGAGAAATGCGAAATAGGAGAGGGAGAGAGAGAGAGAAATAGACGGAGAGATGCAAGGGGGAGGTGGAGAGAGAGGTTAATGGAGGATTTGAGGTTGTGGGAGAGGGGTTTTTGGCAGTCGGGTGGTTGGAGGAGACGAAACGACGGCGAGACGACGAGATCGGGCGAGGGTTTGTGAACGGGTGGATCGGGGGTTATTTATAGGTTTTAAGTCGAACCGGTCGAGTGAGTTTTCACCCGATTGGTTGACCTTAGGTCGAAAATTTGATGCTGAAGAAACGCTACAGGCGACCCGATCGGTAGAGAACTCAACCGATCGGTTTGCCGCTCCACACATTTTCCCGAGAACTCAGAGTTTCTCACCCGGTCCCTCAACCGGTCTCACATTTTTGTCACCTGGTCGGTTGACAAATTCTGAAATTTTCCCGAGAGTTTCCCCAGGTCACCCGGTCTGTTCACCCGGTCTGTTCTTTGTTCACCCGGTCGGTTCATTTGGTGACAGACACGGCTGTTAGTTGATACATCCCAACCGATCGGGTGAGTTATCACCCGGTCGGTTGGGGCCTTGTTTTCTGCAAAAACCCAAAAAGCGCCTAAGTTTCACGACGGAAGTTGTTGCGGCTGGATCTATTTATAAAAATAGATAAAATAAAGTAGAAAAAATCCTAAAAAGTGGAAGTAAAAGTTCAGAGCATGGGTTGCCTCCCATGAAGCGCTTTTATTTAACGTCGTTTAGCTCGACGCCCGTTGATGATGTTCATGGTGGGCGATACGGGTGATGCCCAAAATCCGACATCTCTTCAGCTCCAGAGGTTGTGGCTATTGGTGTAGTCGGTGGCTGTAAAAAGATTTGCTCGACTACCCTCCCTTTGTCGACAGGATCCGGGGGCTTCTCCCTCAAATTGGCGTCCACCGCCATCTTTTTTAGGATCCGGACCTCATCGCCGGTGAGGTCCATGGGTTCTTTCCCTTTTCTCCTCGTAGGAGGAGACTTAGGAAATCCGGGAGGGATCACATGTCGCGCGACCGCCTCATTAGCAACTTCAATCTTTGGGGAGCCAACTTGCTCTCCAAGGTCCCCCAAGCTATCGGGGGGATTCCTCGAGAGCACTTCCCAGGCACTTGTTTCAACAGCTCTATCTTCTTCATTCTCCAGCATACTGACAATAGGATCATCCGGGGGATTTGGATGCTTCATCGACAAGCCTAAGTCAAATTCGACTCTTTCTTGGCTCACATTGAGGGAAAGCTTCCCATTCTTCACGTCTATCAACACTCCAGCGGTTGCCATAAAGGGTCGTCCAAGAATAATTGGTGTATGCTTGTCTTCCGGCATGTCCATCACCACAAAATCAACCGGTACATGTACTCCTTTCACATCGACGGGGAGGTCGTCCACTACTCCCACCGGATACTTGACCGAACGGTCAGCAAGTTGCAATGTCATGCCAGTGGGCTCTAAGTCTCCCATCCCTATTCTCTTGTACAACGATAGGGGCATCAAGTTGACGCTCGCGCCAAGATCGACGAGCGCCCTCTGGATTTGCACTTTCCCAATAGAGCAAGGGATGGAGAAACTTCCTGGGTCCTTGAGCTTGGGCGGATTTGCGCGCTGAATGAGTGCGCTACATTCTGCCGTTAACACGACCTTTTCTTTTCTAGATCCCCGTGTCACCAAGTCTTTCAAGAATTTTGCATAGGAGGGGATCGTCTCTATGGCCTCGAGGAAGGGGATTTGAAGGCTTAAATCCTTGACCATGGCAAAAAATTTGCGATACTTCTCGTCGATTTTCGCTTGGGCCAAACATTGTGGAAAGGGCACAACGGGCTTGTAAACCTTCAAATTCCCTTCTTCTTTCTTCTTCTCTTCTTCGGGGGTTCCCTCCGGAGTCACAATTTTTGGCGACGGGGTACCGTCGTCATCAGCTTTTTCAATTGGCCGCTCAACGGCCAGTGGTGCTTCCGGTTCCCTGGGTGGCACTCTAGCAGGAATTTGTGTCCCGCTCCTCAAGACTATGGCGGACACGTTCTCATGCTCATGTGTGAGCGCCAAGGCCCGATTTACCCCCCTAGGGTTCACCTCAGGCTGTGGCGGTAATAAATTCTGTGGTCTTTGCAGGTTTGCCACTTGCAACCCCAGCTGGGTCACCTGATTGGTGAGCACTCTTTGTCCCATCTCCAGCTTCAGATTGATCTTCTCCTGGTTGGCTATGTATTGAGTCAAGAGGGACTCAACCGGAGAAATGGCCCTCTGCTGGCCGTATTGCTGCTGGGTAGGCTGCTGATTCCTAGGGGCATACTGTTGATACTGTGGTGGTGGTTGTTGCTGCTGAAATTGCTGCTGCTGGAATTGCTGCTGGGGCCTAGCCGGCTGATATGTCTGCTGTTGTTATTGAGCCGGCTGTTGATAAGGCGCCCGGTAGCTAAGGTTCGGATGATTCCGGTTGTTTGGAGAGTAGGCCGTATTTGAGTTGGTTCGTGGTGGAAATGGCGCATTCCCTGTAGGATTGTAAAATAATGCGCTCGCCTGATCCAACGGTGGTGAGATGTCACCACCGTCGAACTCTCCAAAAGCTTCGGACTCTACCGCAGCAATCTGTTGTGAACTGGCGCCTACCATCAATGCGGAGATCTGGGTTGACAGCAAGTCAAACTTGCTTGACAATTTTTCGACGTCTTCCACTCTATGGATGCCCCCAGATCTTGGTGTGGCCCTCTCGTCACACCACCGTTCATTGTTGGATGCCATATTTTCCAAAATTTGCCCGACATCTTCTTCGCTTCTTGACATGAAGGACCCCCCCAGCCGCGGCGTCCATGGAAGATTTTAAATCGTCCCTCAACCCATTATAAAACAGATTTATGATCTGCCACTTGGGGAGCTCATGGTGGGGACATCTTCTCTGCATCTCCTTGTATCTCGTCCAAGATTCATGCAAGGACTCGTGGCTGGCCTGGGAGAAGGAGGAGATCTCGCTCCTCAGCTTCATGGTCTTCCTCGGGGGAAAGAACTTTGTCAGGAAAGCATTAGAGAGCTTCTCCCAGGTGTTGAATGTATTCAGGTCCTTCCCCCTAAGCCACAGCTTGGCCTTATCTCGCAAGGAGAAGGGGAACAGCTTCAGTCGGATCGCCTCAGTTGTGACACCATTTATCCGGAAGGTGTCACATTTCTCCAAGAAGGAGTCTAGATGCTCAATCGGGCTCTCCATGGGAGCACCCGAAAATTGATCCTGCTGGATCCAAGTCACCAAAGATGGCTTAAGCTCGAAGCTTTGGGCCGTAATAGCTGGAGGACGGATGGCGGAGGTGGACTCGATGGAAGGCATCGAGTACTCCAACAGGGACTTGTGAGGCGGGGTGTTCTCCCCCATGGCTTCAGGATCCTCTCTTCTTCGCTTCTCGACAGCCAAACGCCTAAGGGTGGCGTTTATCTCTGGATCAACGGGGATCAAGTCGTCGAGACTTCTTGAACTCCTGCGCATGAAAAACAACAAACACCCGTGAAGCGACAAGTGGGAAAGAAACAGATAAGATAAGAAATAAAATTAAAAATTAAAAATAAAAATAAGAAAATGAAGAGGAAAAAGAAGAATGCGAAAATTATCGCGAGGTAGGGATAGGAGCTAGACACTAGGGTTCATGAGATCCAAAAATAACAAGCACATTGCCTCCCCGGCAACGGCGCCATAAACTTGACGTGCCCCCGGTTTGCAAGCCGCAAATGGCCGGGGGGACCTGGTGGAGGTTTAGATATTTGTAATCGCAAGCGCACGGTGTTGTTGTGTGGCTTGGGGGTCGAACACAGGGAGGCGAGGATGTGCTTGTGTCAAAGAGGATCAAAATCACCCAGTGGGCGAGCTAGCCCAGATCGGATGATGGGTTGTCACGGTAAAGGAATGCAAGGTATAGACAATATGAAGGAAAACCCCGGGACTCTGGTTTCGACCCCAACGAGCGGCTCTCACCGATACGGCCTACGGGTAGGATGGCGATCGGAATTAGGGTCTAATGGTGAGACGTTGCCTCTAAAATTGGTACCGGCATCCCATGGGCCCGATATTCCGGTTGGTGCCCAGGATGATACGCCGGACTTCCCGGGTTCGATCAGTGGGCACTCCCGTGTCCATTAACACTGATCAACTCCGGGAGCACTAAGCTCACAACGATAGCTCGCAACGATAACTCCCAACGTCTCGTCCTGCCGCTCCCGCGCGCTAGGATTCGGTGTCTACGCTAAGGGCGTGAGCTATGGCTAGGGAGTCAACCGCCAAGTTTATTCCCCCTTGGCCCAACGGTCAAAGGCGGTCTTTTTCCCGCCGATGACAATAAAACACCCTGCGTAACCGTTAGATTCCTAATCCCTATCGATTTCCTAACCCTATGGGCGCATCGGGAAGAGCCTCGAAGGGGTTTCTGCCAAAATCCCGGATTTGGGAACTACTCACAAATATTCATTAAAAAGCGATCGAAACGAAAATGAACCGTTAAAATCATAATCAGACAATAGAAATGCAATGGTAGTAAAGCAATTAAGATAATACTAAAGTTTTACAAAGATCCGAAAACTTACAAAAACTAGAAAATTACAGCCGTCACAAAATGAAGAAAACAGTAAAAAATAACAAACTCCCGAATCTGGGAAACCTAGGGTTCTATTTATAGAAAACGACATCACCCGATCGGTTGACAAGTCAACCGATCGGGTGAGTCGCTTCACAAAATCACAGCGCAAAGCGGGGTTTCACCCGGTCAGGATGAACCGATCGGTTGGAACTTGGTGCGGTCGGTTGGATCTTGGTGCCGGCCGGTTGGATCTTGGTGCGGACCAGGTGAAGAGACCGGTTGGATCATCGAGTTTGGGCTGTTGAAATTCTGCTACAGGTGAACCGATCGGGTGAAGGTCACCCGAACAGTTGGCAATCAGCTTCGAATTTCCAGAGACTTTGAGCTTTTGACCCGGTCACTGAACCGACCGGGTGACTTCTCGTGAGCTCCAAACTGCGCCCGGGTGGTGCTTGCGTGCATCACCCGATCGGTTGGAGATGACCAACCGATCGGGTTAGGGGCTGAAAGATGCAATCTTCGTCGTTTGACCCCCTGGATCACGCGTGACTCCTCCCGTTGCTCCAGGGACACATGATATCATCGTTTTATGCCCCAAATGCCAGTAATTTCATGCAAAACACGGAAAACACGAAAAAGTGAAAGAAAACAAGAAAACACAAGAAAACACGAGAAAACGAATAAAAGACGGCGGTAAAATACGGAAAAACACGGAAGAAAACGTGCGTAAATATATGAAATATAAACGCACGTCAGGGTGCTTCCTGTAACGGTCGGTTTCCGATTGTACTATCTTTTTGTACGTGCTCCTGATCGTGAACGTGTTAATTTTTTTTTGACTCTATTTGATTTGGAACATTATTGTGTGATATGTCGTTGTGACCCTCTTTGAGAGTACCACAATTGTGGTGTTGACTTGCAACATCATTTCACGGGTCGTTCTCCCACGATTGGACCATATCTGAAGAGACGTCGCGTTTCTCGCCTTTGGCATGAGACGTTTTTATTTTTAACTTCATTTCTCGTCAACGAAATTGTGATCTGTTTCCTCTGACTTCTTTCTTTTGTCGTTCCGGTCGCCCCGGTATTTTTCTTATAATTTTTGGGCTTCGTTTGAGCTATGTGCACGTTTAGACCCAACTTATTACAATTTTAACCCTAACAACTTAACCCTAAAATTAACCCTAGACCTAACTAATTGGCAGCCCCACGATTCAACCCCTCCTCCTACTCGCGTGGGCCCCACCCCTATAAAATAACCTAGGGTTATACGTTACTTTTCACAGCATTTGTTTTCTTCTCCCGCAGCCGGCCCTAACACAAAGAAACTCAGCCACGCAAGCTCCTTTCCCCTTCGACCTGACTCACGCCGGAGCTCCTAGCAGCCGCCGACGAACTCCAGCTACCTCCCCCGACCCCCCTCTCTCTCCTACGACCCCGTACGGCGCCGGTTGCCGCCGCTAAAGACGCAGAGCCGCCGGAAATCACGCACAGCAGCAACGGCAGCCTACTGTGGCCGCCGCCGCCGCCGCTGCCCCCTAGCCACCGCCGTGGATCCCCCTCTGCCCCTCTTGCCATTGACAGCGACCACAGGCCGCGTACCCTCTGAAAACAGCGTGTTTGCTCGCTGTTTTGCGTGTTTGGCGTCGTCCCGACGCGTCGCTACGATCTCGCCATTTTCTCTCACTGTGGGAGTCATCTGACAGCCTCCTGCATCCTCTAGTGGCGTTTTCCAACGTCACGAGCATCACTTGCAACTCTCGACGGCATAGGCGTAGCGTACGTCGGACCGTTCGTCTTGAGTTGTTGTTACAGTTTCCCGGAAGCCGTAGAACACCTTCCCGACACTCCTGCTCGCTGTCCAGCCCCTAGCCTGATGTCTGCACTCTCTGACCACTACCAGAGCATGTTTGGCTATGCTACCCGTAACTGAGACGCCGCTAGAAGACGTTTCATAGCCGTGCCACTCAGATCGGTCGCCGTTCAGACTCTACTTCCTGTTCGCACCAAACCCCAGAGAGGTTAGTTTCTGAAACTCGTAGCGCAACCCAAACCGTAGCCAAAACTGAAAACCTAACTAAAAACGGCAACTTAACTCATTAAATTTAATTTCTGCTCTTTTAAAACGATGTGGAACCGTAGACCGATGATTGGACTTTTGACTGTGCACATAGGATAGAATCGTCGGATAGGCTGATCGGACAACTTGACTCGTAACTGTTAGGGTAGCCACGTTCAACCTAGAAATGAACTTAAATAGGAATTTCTAAAATCGCGACCTGACACCATCGCCGTGACTGTTTCAGACGGACTACCGCGGACGCGACGACTGGACGAGCCCCGGACGGACGACACACTCGCCACCGCAGGCAAGTGTACCCACTTGCGTTTTTGACCGTGTCTTGGTCTTAAATTGTTAGAACTGTTAGACTGTGAGTGTAAAGATCCGGACGTGAAATGATAGCATCCGGTTCACCCTGACGACTTAGACTTGACGACGAAGTCTAAGTCCGATGAACAACAACTTGTGACACCATAGGATTATCTTGTGTGTGTGTGCGTGTGGACACCCTAGAATAACTTTTCCCTACACTTGTCATGTCGTGTCCTGTCACATAAAAAGCCTTCGGGCGTTTCAGATGCTCTCTTTGCGGGAGTGATCTCCGTGCTACAAAAAGCCTTCGGGCGTTTCAGATGCTCTCCTTGCGGGAGTGATCTCCGTGCTACAAAAAGCCTTCGGGCGTTTCAGATGCTCTCCTTGCGGGAGTGATCTCCGTGCTACAAAAAGCCTTCGGGCGTTTCAGATGCTCTCCTTGCGGGAGTGATCTCCGTGCTACAAAAAGCCTTCGGGCGTTTCAGATGCTCTCCTTGTGGGAGTGATCTCCGTGATACAAAAAGCCTGCGGGCGTTTCAGGTGCTTCCCTAGCGGAAGTGATCTCTGTACTTCTTGTCCTGAGTTCTGGGGTTTGGGATAGGGTTGAGCGTGCGCACAGGGAGAGGGTCTGATCCCCCTCAACCCGTAAGGCGTGAACCCTTCGTGTCGTGTCGTGACGTGTCGTGTCCTACTTGTCTTGTCTGTCTTCGTCTTGTCCTGACACCTTTAGGTTAGTCCCGTAGTCGGTAGCACACGCTACGACTACTGCCTGCTACGCTTTACTTCCCTTCTACGTTACTTCTGTTGTTACTTTGTTATAACCCCTGCATGCTAATCAACCAGTAAAACGATGTTTAATAGTACAGTAAACTTGCAGTAGAGTCTGACTTTCTGTTGTAGACTTTACCTGACGTACCGTTCCTTTCTTTGGTGCTGTACGTCCGGTGTCGAGCCGGAGTACGACGACCAGACCGAGCTACCAGAGGACGTAGAGCCAGAGGACGTCGATCCTGAGTACGTGCCCGAGGACGACCAGAGTTAGAGATCCCCACTGCTGATCCGGAGGTTCCACTTTAGTTGTTGGGTGCGTAGCACCTTTTTGTTTTCCTGTCTAGGTTGGGTGCTTGCACCGGTAGTTTCCTTTTCTGCGGTTGTAGCCCTTCGGGCATTTTCGACTCTCAGTACTTTGGATATTTAATTTGGAATAAAATGATTGTCTTTCTTTTTCGTACTTTTATTGTTCTGTACTAACATGCAGGGACCTGTACCTTCGACTTGGAGTACCACACAGACACTTATTGGGTCCGGGCTTCTCGCCCCGGCCTAAGCGGGCCTTAGTCACGATTCGCCTCCGTTGTTTTGGGAAGCGGGGCGTGACAGGTTTTAGTGGTGGCCCATGCAGGTCTCGACCCATTCTTTCTGCAAGTACAGAACAATAGGAGTCAGGACATTCATTTTATGATATCCAGTAATCGTACGAGTCTAATCTCTGTATTTTTCTTGACAATAGGATAGCAGGACGACGTGTGACCCGATCCGGGAACTCAGGCGATGGAGTTTCGGAGGACCAGGGCGGAGACTTCCGTCAGTTTCTGGGTGTGATGAGAGAGATGCTGGAGGTGCAGCATCAGTTGGTTCAGCAGTCTTAGCGTGCTGCTCAGGCTCCTCCAGTTGCACCACCACCACCTCCGCCTACCCCACAAGCTGCTCCAGGAGTGAAGCAGTTCAATGAGCTCCAGTCGAGGACTTTTTCGGGGAAAGAGGGACCCCTAGCTACTGACGAGTGGATCCAGAGCACGGAGGAGAAGTTAGTTGCTGTGAAGATTTCTGATGATACCCGAGTGGAGATAGCGAAGATGCAGCTGATAGAGAATGCAAGGAACTGGTGGTGCATTGAGGAGAGGCGTCTGGAGAAGCCAGTGGAGTGGAAGACCTTCCGCTCGATGTTTAAGGATAAGTATTTCACCAAGTCTGCTAGGAGGGAGCTGTTGAGCAAGTTTATAGATCTGAAGCAAGGGGATATGACTGTCGAGGAGTATGAAGCTGAGTTCGAGATGCTGAGCCGTTTTGCCCCGCATATGGTGAGGAAGGAGGAGAAGCGAGCTGATCGCTTCGTCGGGACTGCGTCCGAAGATTTAGGCTTCTATGTCTTCGGTGAGTTTCACGACTATGAGGGAGGTGCTAGATGCTGCGAAGAATCATGAGCTTATTTCGCTCCTACCTGACCATCCAGCTGATAAGGGGAAGCGTCTCATGGAGCAGTACCGGCCACCTGCTAGGCCGACGATGAGGCCAGTCCAGACAGTGCCTTTCAAGAGGCCAGGAGCACCTATGCAGATTCAAAGTAAGGGACCATGCCATTATTGCGGGAAGACATGACATGTTCAGAAGGATTGTGGGAGGAAGCTGGGATTGTGCTTAGTTTGCAGGGATGCATCGCATGCTGCGAAGGATTGTTCGAGAGCGCGTCATGCTATGGTCGGAGCACCAGCCCCGCTACAGAGTAGAGCACCTGCCCCGGTTCAGAGAGGAGCTGTTGTACGTGGACCACCCTTGGCGCCACAGAGGCAGATGTTTCAGAGGGCAGTGCAGCCCCAGAGGCCGGCATACACTATGACCGCTGTTGAGACTGAGGAGCTGGATGGAGTTATTGCAGGTATACTTCGAATCCAGACTTTCTTTTCGTAGTATAGATTTTAATGTTTAGCTATGTTTATTTGCCTTGTTTGCTAGAGTAGTGTTGTTGACCTTAGTCTCTTTACATCTTAGGCACCATTCTTGTGTCCTCTCACCCTGCCTTGGCTTTGTTTGTCTCCGGTGCATCCATGTTCATCTTATCCCGGAGGTTCATAACAAAGCACTCCATTCCCACCCACACACTTCCTAAGTGTTGGGACATCACCACAGGGAACGGAGTGGTGACTGTGAACATGGGTTGTCGATCGATTCTTTTAGTGGTCAGTGGACACGAACTATTTGCAGACTTCATCGTCCACGACTTGCCGCATTTCGATGTCGTTCTTGGCATCGATTGGCTGGGAGACTTCCACGCCTCGATTGACTGCCACAGCAAGAGGGTTGTATTCCAGATTCCAGGTCATCCGGAGTTCGAGTTCCGTAGCAGAGATGAGTCGCTTGGGCCCATCAGATTTCGGGCCAAGCCGAAGGCACCAGCTGTGGCAGCTATGTAGATGGAGATGGAGATCGAGCGGCCAGTATTCGTCAGAGACTTCGACGACGTCTTTCCGGAGGATATCTCGGGTCTGCCACCCGACAGAGCTCTAGAAATAGGTATTGAACTTATGCCGGGAGCGTAGCCGATATCGAAGGCGCCGTACCGTATGGCTCCTGCTGAGCTCGAGGAGCTGCGGAAGCAGTTAGATGAGTTGATGCAGAAGGGTTTCATCCACCCTAGTGTGTCACCGTGGGGTGCACCAGTTTTGCTTGTGAAGAAGAAGGATGGGTCCCGCAGGATGTGCGTCGACTATCGAGGGCTGAATGATGTCACAGTGAAGAATAAGTATCCGCTGCCGTGCATCGACGATATTTTTGATCAGCTGGGAGGTTCGTGAGTTTTCTCGAAGTTGGACTTAAGGAGCGGATATCATCAGCTGAAAGTGAAGAAGGACGATATTCCGAAGACAGCCTTCCGGACTAAGTACGGACATTATGAGTTCGTCGTTATGCCCTTCAGCGTGACCAATGCTCCAGCGGTGTTCATGAATTTAATGAATTTAATTTTCTACGATTTCCTGGATAAGTTTGGTGTCATCTTCATTGATGACATTCTTATTTATTCGAAGTCTGAGGAGGAGCACAGCTGTCATCTGAGGACAGTGCTGGAGACGCTGAGGCGACACAAGCTTTATGCCAAGTATAGTAATTGCGAGTTCTGGGTGGACAGGGTCGCGTTTCTGGGACACGTGGTGTCCGGTGATGGCATATCTGTTGATCTGGAGAAGGTCAGAGCAGTCAGGGATTGGCCGACTCCACAGTCAGCGTCAGATATCAGGAGCTTTCTTGGCTTAGCAGGCTATTATCGGCGATTTATCAAAGATTTCTCGAAGATTGCAGAGCCGATGACGAAGCTGACGAGGAAGGACGTGGAATTTCTTTGGTCTGATGCTTGTGAGGAGGCTTTCAGTATCTTGAAGGCAAGATTGACCACAGCGCCGGTTTTGGCGGTATCGGATCGGAGCGGAGGCTTCGAAGTTTATTGTGATGCATCAGGGAAGGGCCTAGGATGCGTCTTGCATCAGCATGGCCATGTGGTCGCGTACGCTTCTCGTCAGTTGAGGACACATGAGAAGAATTACCCGACGCACGATCTGGAGTTGGCAGCGGTGATTTTTGCATTGAAGATTTGGAGGCACTTCTTACTGAGTGAGAGCGTGAAGATCTTCACCGACCACAAAAGCTTGAAGTACATCTTTACGCAGAAGGAGCTCAACATGCGTCAGAGACGATGGTTAGAGCTCATGGCTGACTACGAGATTGACTTGCAATATCATCCGGGGAAGGTGAATGTAGTGCCTGATGCCCTGAGTAGACTTCCTACTGCAATGATGCATACTACCGACTGGAGGTTGCAGCAGGAGCTGAGAGAGATGGATTTGGAGGTTGTCCTACCTGGTGTAGTTCATTCATTCATGAATCTGTAGATTCAGTCCATGATCGTGGATCGGATCAAGGCAGCACAGGCAGGAGATCCGAAGCTACAGAGGATCAGGAGGCAGGTTGAAGCTGGACTACGGACGGAGTTCGTGATTCATGAGGATGGTTCGCTGCGGTACGGCAGCAGACCCTGCGTACCTGCAGGTGATGTTCGTGAAGAGCTGTTGAGCGAGGCTCATAGCTCGCCATATTCTATACATCCTGGGGGCACCAAGATGTATAAGGATCTCCGTCTGAACTATTGGTGGTTTGGCATGAAGAGGAGTGTGGCACAGAGCGTTGCCAAGTGTGTGATATGCCAACAGGTGAAGGCTGAGCACCATCGTACGGCTGGTTTGCTACAATCGCTTCCTATTCCGGAGTGGAAGTGGCAATATATTACGATGGACTTCGTGACTGGTTTACCTCGGACCCCGAGGCAGAACGACGCAGTTTGGGTGATCGTAGATCGGTTGACCAAGTCTGCGCACTTTATCCCATTCCGAGTGGGCCAGTCTACGGAAGTTTTGGCAAGGAAATATCTGGAGGTAAAAATTTCGTTTCTACTTTTACTTCTATTTTGATTTTCTCTTTGAAATGGTCGTGATGTAGACCGTGTACGTGCAGGAGATTGTACGCTTACATGGAGTCCCCGTGAGCATTGTGTCTGACCGAGACACGAGGTTCACATCTCAATTATGGAGAAGTCTGCAGGAGAATTTGGGTACGAGTCTGAGTTTCAGCACGGCGTACCACCCACAGACTGATGGCCAGTCCGAGAGGACAATTCAGATTCTGGAGGATATGCTGCGAGCTTGTACGCTCGATTTGAAGGGATCATGGAAGGACCATCTTCACTTGGTGGAGTTTTCTTATAACAACAGCTACCAGGCGAGCATTGGCATGGCACCGTTTGCTGCCTTATATGGAAGGAAGTGTCGATCGCCACTGAGCTAGGATGACATCGGAGATCGGGAGCTGTTGAGTCCAGAAATGATAGTGGAGGCTGTGGATGTCGTGAGGGACATCAGGGAGAAGCTTAGAGTTGCACAGGATCGATTCAAACATTGGGCTGATGCCAAGAGGAGACCGTTGGAGTTCCAGCCTGGAGAGCACGTCTTCCTGAAGATTTCTCCGAACCGCGGAGTTATTCGTTTTGGGAAGAAGGGAAAGCTGAGCCCGAGGTATAATGGGCATTTTGATGTGCTTGAGCGTGTGGGAGCAGTGGCCTACCGCCTTGCTCTGCCACCATCTTTGGAGGGTGTTCACGACGTGTTCCACGTATCTCAGTTGCGTCGGTACGTCAGTGATCCATCGCACACTGTGGATTTCTCAGAGATTACGGTCCGTCCGGACCTGACGTATGAACAGCAGCCTGTGCAGATCTTGGACCGTCGACAGAAGCAGTTGAGGAATAAGATAGTCACCCTGGTAAGAGTGATGTGGCGTCACAGATCACCTGGAGAGTCCACCTGGGAGTGCGAAGATGATATGAGGGAGCGTTTCCCGCATCTTTTCCCGAGCAGTGCTTGATGTTGATTCCGAGGACGGAATCATTTCTAAGTTGGGGAGGATGTAACGGTCGGTTTCCGATTGTACTATCTTTTTGCACATGCTCCTGATCGTGCACGTGTTTATTTTTTTGACTCTATTTGATTTGGAACATTATTGTGTGATATGTCGTTGTGACCCTCTCTGAGAGTACTACAATTGTGGTGTTGACTTGCAACATCATTTCACGGGTCGTTCTCCCACGATTGGACCATATCTGAAGAGACGTCGTGTTTCTCGCCTTTGGCATGAGACGTTTTTATTTTTAACTTCGTTTCTCATCATCAAAATTGTGATCCGTTTCCTCTGACTTCTTTCTCTTGTCGTTCCGGTCGCCCCGGTATTTTTCTTATAATTTTTGGGCTCCGTTTGAGCTATGTGCACGTTTAGACCCAACTTATTACAATTTTACCCTAACAACTTAACCCTAAAATTAACCCTAGACCTAAATAATTGGCAGCCCCACGATTCAACCCCTCCTCCTACTCACGTGGGTCCCACCCCTATAAAATAACCTAGGGTTATGCGTTACTTTTCACAGCATTTGTTTTCTTCTCCCGCAGCCGGCCCTAACACAAAGAAACTCACCCACGCAAGCTCCTTTCCCCTTCGACCTGACTCACGCCAGAGCTCCTAGCCACCGTCGACGAACTCCGGCTACCTCCCCTGACCCCCCTCTCTCGCCTGCGACCCCGTACGGCGCAGGTTGCCACCGCTAAAGCCGCAGAGCCGCCGGAAATCACGCACAGCAGCAGCGGCAGCCTGCTGTGGCCGCCGCCGCCGCCGCCGCTGCCCCCTAGCCGCCACCGTGGATCCCCCTCTGCCCTCTCTCGCCGTTGACAGTGACCACAGGCCGCGTACCCTCTGAAAACAGCGTGTTTGCTCGCTGTTTTACGTGTTTGGCGTCGTCCCGACGCGTCGCTGCGATCTCGCCGTTTTCTCTCGCTATGGGAGTCATCCGACAGCCTCCTGCATCCCCTAGGGGCGTTTTCCGATGTCACGAGCATCACTTGCGACTCTCGATATCGTAGGCGTAGCGTACGTCGGACCGTTCGTCTTGAGTTGTTGTTACGGTTTCCCGGAAGCCGTAGAACGCCTTCCTGACGCTCCTGCTCACTGTCCAGCCCCTAGCCCGCTGTCCGCACTCTCTGACCATTACCAGAGCGCGTCTGGCTATGCTACCCGTAGCTGATCACTCCATATTTTACACCTTTTTCCCGCATTTTTGCATGCCATTTGAATCGCTCAAATCACGTTTTTCACGATTTATCGACAACATTGCGATACTTTTCATAATTTGTTGTTTTTGTCGTATTTCAGGAGATTTGGAGCGATTTGGAGTGATTCCGAGATACACCCACTCCGGAGTGTCACCGACGACTTCCCTGAGGGGTATTTTGAGATTGGAGAGGAGCGAAAGAAGAAAGGACGTCGTAGGAGCGACGAGTAGGCAAAAATACGCAATTTGGGCATCTTCAGTATCTCACTCGGCCGAGTGAAGGAGTCACTCGGCCGACCAACGAGACCCCGCTCGGCCGGCCAGATCGGACACGCTCCAAGCAGTATATCAGCGTGCACTCGGCCGAGCATCAGAAGCTGACTCGGCCGAGTGACGTATCCCGTCTGCCCGAGTGGCACCCAGACGACGGCCATCAAAAAGAGCCAACTTACTGTAATCCGTCAGTCTGAGCAGCAGAAGCCCGACTCGGCCGAGTGGCAATTGTCGTCCGCCCGAGTGAAGATAAGCCCATCGGCCGAGTGACGACAACTCACTCGGCCGAGTGACGCCCGATGTGACGACCCCCAAGACCCCAGAGTTACTGGAATCCGTCAGGGTCTCTCACTCGGCCGAATGACATTTGTCACTCGGCCGAGTGAGTAGCGCTGCCTGTAGCGGAAATCACGATTTTGGAGCTGCGCAGGGGCAGTTTGGTCATGAATTTTTGGGCAGTTTTGGGGGGTATTTAACCCGAGATTCTAACCTAGTTTAGAGAGCCTTTTCTATTGCTTTTGGCAGCCTTTTGAGATTAGATTTTTAGAGTTTAATTCTTGTGATTGGAGAGGAGAGGAAAGTGTTATTTTGTTGGATTCTTGGAAAGCTACATTGGTTTGTCTCCCTCTCTATTAAAAATCCTATTTTTATTGCTATTTTGAATATTTCTATGAATTCCATTGTTGTTTCTATTGATTATTCTTCCATTAGCAATATGATTTGTGAGTAGTTTTAACGTCTTAGGGCGTGGGGATGAACCCTACGAGCCCAATTTCCGATTTGTGACGATTTGGTAGAACTATTACTGGGATTGATTAGGGGTAGTTTGGGATTGATATAATACAGATAGCTAGGTGTTCATATCGATTGGGATTTGTAAGAGATTGGATCTCAATTCGATAGGAAACCCTAGAAATCTGAATTGGGTTGAAATTGAGTTTCCTTAGTATCTGTTTGCAAGAGATTGGACCGATACTAGGATTCTCGGTTGCAATTCTATACTGATACCCGTTTGCAAGAGATTGGACGGGCAGGAACTATCCCAACCTAGGTCGTAGCCCGAGTTTGCACGAGAGTGGGCTCGGGATGCGATTGAACGATGACGTTGATCCTAATGCTAGCTTGCCTAGGCTAGGGTTTGCAAGAGATTGGACCCGAGCCTAGGTTTGCTATAGACCGGCAACAGCGCAAGAGCGTGAGCTAGGTTTTACATTCAGTTGCAACTAGTTCACCTGACATTCTACCCTAGCAATTGTGAAACCGATGAATCACAATGACGAGATACGGTGAGTAGTGGGGATTCCCTATTCCCTAGGCGTCTTTATTTGATTTTATATCTCTTTTTACATTGTTTGACGATTGTGACAACATCGCCGAAAGGTAATTTCCTACTTTTCTGTCCCCATAGCCAGGTTGTTCGGAGAAGGCACTATCATACATCCTCCCTGTGTTCGATACCCGCTCGCCGCTACACCGTGCGCTTGGGGTAAGACTACACGGTCGCTCTTTAGGGTGTACGCCCGGGCGCGATCAGTAGCCGAGACGCTTCTAGAGGACGTTTCGTAGCCGTGCCACTCAGATCGGTCGCCGTTCAGACTCTACTTCCCGTTCGCACCAAACCCCGGAGAGGTTAGTTTCCGAAACTCGTAGCGCAACCCAAACCGTAGCCAAAACTGAAAACCTAACTAAAAACGGCAACTTAACTCATTAAATTTAATTTCTTCTCTTTTAAAACGATGTGGAACCGTAGACCGATGATTGGGCTTTTGACTGTGCACACAGGATAGAATCGTCGGATAGGCTGATCGGACAACTTGACTCGTGACTGTTAGGGTAGCCACGTTCACCCTAGAAATGAACTTAAATAGGAATTTCTAAAATCGTGACCTGACACCGTCGCCGTGACTGTTTCAGACGGACTACCGCGGACGCGACGACTGGACGAGACGCCCCGGACGGACGACACACTCGCCACCGCAGGCAAGTGTACCCACTTGTGTTTTTGACCGTGTCTTGGTCTTAAATTGTTAGAACTGTTAGACTGTGAGTGTAAAGATCCGGACGTGAAATGATAGCATCCGGGTCACCCTGACGAATTAGACTTGACGACGAAGTCTAAGTCCGATGAACAACAACTTGTGACACCGTAGGATTATCTTGTGTGTGCGTGCGTGTGGACACCCTAGAATAACTTTTCCCTACACTTGTCATGTCGTGTCCTGTCACACAAAAATCCTTCGGGCGTTTCAGATGCTCTCCTTGCGGGAGTGATATCCGTGCTACAAAAAGCCTTCGGGCGTTTCAGATGCTCTCCTTGCGAGAGTGATCTCCGTGCTACAAAAAGCCTTCGGGCATTTCAGATGCTCTCCTTGCGGGAGTGATCTCCGTGCTACAAAAAGCCTTCGGGCGTTTCAGATGCTCTCCTTGCGGGAGTGATCTCCGTGATACAAAAAGCCTGCGGGCGTTTCAGGTGCTTCCCTAGCGGAAGTGATCTCTGTACTTCTTGTCCCGAGTTCTGGGGTTTGGGGTAGGGTTGAGCGTGCGCACCGGGAGAGGGTCTGATCCCCCTCAACCCGTAAGGCGTGAACCCTTCGTGTCGTGTCGTGTCGTGTCGTGTCCTACTTGTCTTGTCTGTCTTCGTCTTGTCCTGACACCTTTAGGTTAGTCCCGTAGTCGGTAGCACACGCTACGACTACTGCCTGCTACGCTTTACTTCCCTGCTACGTTGCTTCTGTTGTTACTTTGTTATAACCCCAGCATGCTAATCAACCAGTAAAACGATGTTTAATAGTACAGTACACTTGCAGTAGAGTCTGACTTTATGTTGTAGACTTTACCTGACGTACAGTTCCTTTCTTTGGTGATGTACATCAGGTGTCGAGCGGAGGACGACGACCAGACCGAGCTACCAGAGGACGTAGAGCCGGAGGACGTCGATCCTGAGTACGTGCCCGAGGACGACCAGAGTTAGAGATCCCCACTGCTGATCCGGAGGTTCCACTTTAGTTGTTGAGTGCGTAGCACCTTTTTGTTTTCATGTCTAGGTTGGGTGCTTGCACCGGTAGTTTCCTTTTCTGCATTTGTAGCCCTTCGGGCGTTTTAGACTCTCAGTACTTTGGATATTTAATTTGGAATAAAATGATTTTCTTTCTTTTTCATACTTTTATTGTTCTATACTAACATGCAGGGACCTGTACCTTCGACTTGGAGTACCACACAGACGCTTATTGGGTACGGGCTTCTCACCCCAGCCTAAGCGAGCCTTAGTCACGCTTCGCCTCCGTTGTTTTGGGAAGCTGGGCGTGACACTACCTGGGCAAACTATGCTCTGAATACTGTTCCAGAATCTGTGATCAAGTCTATGAATTTGTCACCAGCTACTAAGATGGGTTGCTAGAACCCGCACGGTGACAACAAAACCTGGATTAGTCGCTTCCGCACTCTCGCTATTATAAGTTACCCTAGAAACCCCATGTGTCTGTGATGTTTATCATGTAAATGTTTATTACGAGTTGTTCCACAATATGTTCAACAAGATGTACCATCAAATATTCCATGCGATATGTATCACAAGATATTCCACAAGATGTACCATAAGATATTCTATTCAACAATTCATTAGCATTTACTGAGTCATTTTTAAATGTCATGCAGCAAGTGAAGTGACTATTTAAAAGTGATCAATCATGCAATAAGGGTATCCAAAGTTCATGCATAGTTTTTAAGTGACAAGCAACATGACGTTCCACATTTACTATGATTTACTATGATAGTTCAAATAGGACCACTGATTGACTTTCTTATTGAATAAAGCAGATCGTTAAGGATAAAGACAAGTTCAACAAAGATGTTGATTCCATGCTTCGAGCATGTGGTACTTCAATTAGTACACAGTTTACCCAAGTAAATGATCGTGTGCTACAACCATCTAAGTTGAAAGTAAGCAATGTCATACGTTCAAGTCAAAGTCGCTCTGCAGTTGATTAGTTCTCTAGTTAATCATGTCTCTAATAATTGGTCTAAGTCAATAGCCGTTCTGAGGCTATCTATGATGTCCTAAGTTCATACGAGTACACTATCTAAATTTCTAAAGTTAGAATTAAAGTGACATACAAGTTTCGAGGTCATGGTAGTGAGACTGACTTGGAGCTAGAGCTTCCAAGGATACTGGTGCACGAGAATCGGTAGCTGCAAACACAAGAAATAATCGGTTAAAGAGCACACTATTTTCTACCTATTTAACTAGATCGTTTTGAATTCATAATCGATTGAAATGGTGCCGAAAAGCGTTTTAAATTTTTATACAGACTAGATATTAGGAAAATAATTTTATCTAAGAAGGAAATATTTTTCTAAAGCTTAGGGTAATTTTTATAATTGTTAAAAGCTCAAAATGAATTTAAAACTACTTTTAATTAGTTATCGTAGTTTATTCAATAATTTCTTCTGGATGAAATACATATCAGAATGTTTTAAGTGAGATGTCAAAATGACCGTCTCGAAGAATACTACGACATATAATTTTTCCATATATTAGTTTACGTAAAAATATTAAATTATGAATTATCAAGTGAAAACAACGTATTTAAATTTTAGGATTAAAAGTTTATTGTAGAAAATCTACTTGTCTGATTTAGATGAAATTAGCACCAATGGGTCCAAAACGTCATTTCTGATTTTCTGAGCCTGGTCTTGTAATTTTCTGAGCCCTATAGGATTTATTGTGAATTTTTCATGAGAAACTCATATACTTTAATTATAAATATTTAATTATAAATACGCACGTATATACGTGCATACATATGAAAATAGGTTTTATAATTCAAACCTATTCGTTCATCGTATGTTGCATGGGGGGCGCTCTTCGACGTTGGACGGTGGCGAGGGGGTCAGCGGCGGGGCGGTGTCGGAGCAGCGGCAGAAGCGGCGAGGTGGGTAGCGAGGTGGTTGAGGGACAGAGCACGGTGGCTAGAGGCAGTGGGAATCGCTTCGAAGCAGTGGCGTTGAGCGGGGTTCTCGTGCGGGCTCAGGCGACGACGGCAAGGCAGACGACGGCAGGGGCGTGTCTCCTCGTCGGAGGGAGGCAGAGCGGGCTTCGGGGTACGACGGCGAGGGAACTGAGAGGGGAGGCAGACTTGGAAACAAGGGAAGGCGGCAGTTTCATTGGTGGGGGCCACTGGGAGCGGGTACGGTGTCGTGGGCTGCTCGTCAGAGCATGTAGACGAGGCAGAGAGATGTGGCAGTCGTGGGCTTCGAAGGAGCGACGGCAGAGGCTCAGTGGTGGTTGGAGGGCAAGGGGAGGGCGTCGGTGAACGGAGAAGCGGGCAGAGGCATGGGTTTGGTGGTGGGGTGCGATGCTTGGGGATGGTCAGAGCTCGGTGAAGGCAGGCGGCGACAGCGTGCTGAAGCCACGGAGGGAGATTAACGCGGAGTGAGAGAGAGAGCACTACTACAAAAAGGACCTTTAATAGCACACCTTTAATAGCGCTTGCCAATTATAAGCGATGTTAATTAGAGGCACATATAATAGACATCGCTTCTTTTTGCAAGCGCTGTTAAAGGTCGGGGAATAGACAATACTTCTTTCTGCAAGCACTGTTAAAGGTCAGACAATAGACATCGCTTCTTTCTGCAAGCGCTGTTTATTAGAGGCACAGATAATAGACAGTGCTTCTTTCTGAAAGCGATGTTAAAAGTCAGATAATAGACATCGCTTCTTTCTAAAAATGCTGTTAAAAGTCATATAATAGACGGCGCTTCTTTCTAGAAGCGCTGTTAAAGTTCATATGTCAAATTGACAGCTCCTTTTTAGAAGCGTTGTTAAAGGTCATATGTCAAATTATTTCAATACCTAGGGCGGGCGAGCGCGGGTATTTTCCTCATCCCTCAATAATGTTGACCACGTCCCTCTCTTTGGATCCTTCCCGATCTAAGCCCTCCCCCATCTCTCTCTTTGGCTCCCTCCTTCCCTCCCCCCTCGCTCGTTAAGTGTTTGAGGCTACCGGCAACACGATGGGAGGATCGGCGCCGTCCCTGCCTCCTTCTCTACTCCGAGGCGAAGTATTTCTCCTCCTAGGAGAAATCATGGATCGAGGAGCACCGAATCTCCCAATTCTAACCCTAATTTCATTGGAGACTAGACATCGGATCCGTCTTCTGTCAATCAAAAAGGTTAGGTTCCTAGGCTTCTCTTGAATTTTTGAACATTTATGTATCTTTAGTTAAAATTCTAACATCTGAAAATATTTTCACAAATCAAGGCCTCCTTCTCTCTCTCTTGCAGAACAAGGCGTGTCTCGCTTTTGATCCGAATTTGGCCAAGGTGAGATGGTGTTCTTAAGTTTTTTTGGTAAAATTGGGGTTTGAATGATGGCATGTTGTGATTCTTGTAATAAGTTGGATTTTTTCGATGGGTAGTTGTAAGTTATACTTAAGTTTATATCGTTGATGATTTTGATACTTGTAAATTTAATTTACAGTTACTAATTATCTTCACGTTAGACATGATTTCATTGGTTGCTGAAACTTGTAAATTTGGCTAGTGCACCCTTTTGACTTATAGCTAATTCAAATTTAGTAAGTCCAATTTATACATTCCATACATGATGGGGGGTGTGTGTGTGTGTAAGATCAATCATGAATGCGTGCATTACTGCAAAGTCAGATTTGTAGACATTTTGGCAAAACATACAAGAAGTTGTAAATGACTATGTAAAAATACGTTTTGGTATGTTTTGTTAAGACAAGAATGGCAGGTTCACCAATGTGCCTTCAATAATGGCAGGTTCACCAATGCGCCGTCAATAAAAAGATAAACATAAACAAATATATAAGAAAGGAAGCCAAAGCCCTGAATATTTTCTTATTCTTTCACCATATCAGTCCTATGTTACAATAAAGGGTTGTATCGATGTGATGATCCAGAGTTGATATCTGGATGCATATGAACTAGTTGCTACTTCAAAAGGCAATCAGTTAAGACAAGGATCTCATGGAGTTCACAAGGACGATAGAAGAAAGTAGCAATTAATTTTGCAGACTGCAAACATTTTGGAGTGTTGACTTGGCCTACAAGGTATGACTCAATTTAATTAAACTAATTAGTATATTAGTCATCCGCCACGTTAATTCATCAGTCTATGATAGACAGCTAGTTAGATATTCTAGCTGTTCATAACTATCTACAAATCTATTGCAGCTAGTTATGATATACTTTTTGAAATCGAAGCGTGGTTTATATAGGGACATTTTAGACACACATGAGAACAGTGAATAAAATTTAAGTATTATTTTAACATTTAATTACAAACTATATAGGAACATATTG
Organism: Scilla litardierei; assembly: GCA_030789695.1. NCBI lineage: Eukaryota > Viridiplantae > Streptophyta > Magnoliopsida > Asparagales > Asparagaceae > Scilla > Scilla litardierei. The sequence continues at coordinate 61,094,940 of CM061134.1, forward strand.
AATTTTGAAGTTTCTAATTTATAGAATTATTTTGAATTTTCATTATTCTATTTCATGTTTGCTGGTTTACGGTTACTGACATCTTTGTGGTGTTTGTGTGTATTTCATGTAATTGATTACACACATCTTATCTTCTCCAGGTTTATACATACATGAAGTTCTGGTGGGATGCTTACATGAGTACTCGGTGTATGTGAAACAGAAATTATTGGCGGGATAATGACACGTCTCTATTCATTCTTAAACACCTCTATCGTGACATACCTGATGAACCCGAGGAGCTGCCAAGCAGGGAAGGCAGCGTGCAATCCCAGGGAAGACATATAACCCGATTCTATGATAAGGAGTCATTGGATGAAAACCTTCGTTTGACATTCTACGACAATTCATTAGTTAGTGAGTTTGCAAGAAAATCAAGGAGGGTCATGAGTCATGAGTAGCACTTCCCGGTGATTCGTGGCGTAAGAGTTACCTCTATTGGCATAGATGAGTAAGTAATTGCTTCAACTGTGTCTCCACCTCGTTTTTACTAGCAGAATTCACAGTTGGTTGCGGGAAAATTTGTTTGCTGGAATAGGTATAAAAATTACCACATAAAAAGTATATATTTGATATATATTGCTACTTTATTGACTCCATGAGTTTGCTTGTGTGCTGTTGGCTGTGTAGGCTAGAACTGTAGTAGATTTACTTGAAACTAATGCTTGTGAATCCATGCATTATTTGAATTTTGAAGTAAAAGTGGTGGATAAACTCTTGGGGTCGGTGCATCAAGAATTTCATTTGTTCTCAAAATCATCATTGTTTTGGTGTATAGGAAACCACATGGCTGATACAAACCACTGAGCTTTGATCACAATAGGAAGAAGATACGTTTTGGTATGTTCACCGCCACACGCCTATGTAAAAATTCTATGTATTTATACTTCTGCAATCAAAGCATGAACAGATTGTATGTTGATAGTTTTTGGCACCAAAATGATGTGTAGTTGTTGTAAATAGACTTTGTTCAGATCTTCAGACATGCTATGGTTTCAAATCGTTGTTGAGGGATTCAAATTTACGGTAGTTTGCAAAGATTTGATTGTGGAATTGTAACTCATTTTTGTGTTTTGGTGAATTTCATTACACAAAAGTTGTCTTAACTGAACTGCATGAGATCCAGAGTTGATACCTAGTTGCTACTTTTAAAGGACCGATTGCCTTTTGCATATCAGGATGCATCTGAACTTTTAATTAGTAATGATATGCTTTATTTTCTCAATGTTCTTTTAGTGAAGCTTATACCTTTATGTTTTTTCAAGAGCCATGCTTTGTAGTTTGACATTACCAGAGAACTAAATAAATAAAAGCATAAGATAATCTTCCTTGCTTTATTAATGGAGATTTAACATCATTTGACTTGCTTTTCGATTAGAAGGTAACTGGTCAATGTTGCAGAATTAAAACTGCAACTTTTCTTTGGTAAATTCCCACTTAGGACAGATTGCTTGATTTAATGATCTCGAGATTGTTTACATTAACTCAACTAATTTTACAACTTCATCAAGTTTGCTATTCCATCATCTGCCATGGTGTGGTCCGTATCATATCAGAATTTTGTATGCTCATCATTAATAGAATTTTGATAATCAATTTCATTGTCACCTGATCACAGCTAGGAGCTCTGGGCATTTGAGGTTCTTGTGCTTCTCGCGGGTCTTCTTCGAAATCCAAAGCTGTAAACATCGGTGATGTCAATAGTGTGAGCATATATTTCATATTTCTACCATATCTGAGAAAACATTACACTGACCATAAAATGAGCATAACTATTTCATACAGACTATGCCTTTGTAAATTTCTGTTTTGTTTTACATGATCAAAATTTTCATTCATTCAGTATTGATAGAAATCTACTCCTCACAGCCTCAACACGACAGCATTGGTGTATATGATCTCCATGGGTCTGGGTGCAGCCGTGAGGTTAGGTAATTTCACTCCCAGTGTTCTTTGCATGTTAACCAACCGAGCCCTTGTGGTGTTTCTTACAGCACCCATGTCTCAAATGAGTTGGGCGCCGGCAATCCTCAGGCCGCTCGCCTGGCTGTTTTTGTGGTTGTGGCCGTGACATTGATGGAGGGTATTGTGTTGGGTGTAATCCTGATATACATACGTCTTGTCTGGGGGCATGCATATAGCAATGAAGCGGATGTGGTGAAGGTGGCAGCGATGTTGACATTGCTTGCGTTATCGCATCTCTTAGATGGAAATCAGTGTGTGCTTTCAGGTAAAACTTTCTCAACATAACATAACATATTCTTATTTGTCGAACACTTTGTTGGGTCTATATCTGGATCCAACCCAAATTCCAACAACCATGAAGTCATGTAGGATATGTGTCGAACACTTTGTTATGTGTCGGCGTATCATATCCATGTCGACAATGCCATGCCCATGCAGCATAGACTTAATCAGTAGCCAACTGTAGAATTTACATAAATAGCACTCAACCATTTGTTCATCCGATGTCTAATGCCCCCCAACAATTAGACATGTACTATAATTATGTATAATGTTACATAACTAGTCTATATTCCTTCAATTTGTAATGTTTTTGATGACCTGCTTATGCTTCTCATAAAGCTCTTGGTTTTTGATGACCCGCTTACATTCTATTGTGTCAAAATTGGTGAAATGATGTATGAGCCAATATACATGAATTTGTTTACATGCCCCATTAAAGTTTACACTCATGAATTGGTTCACTATGGTAGAAATGGTTAAATTATAAAATATATTTCTGTTAGAAAAATGTCAGACTTTAAATGTAAATTGTTGAGTAACAATTCGACCTCGTGAGTATTTGATATTGTCTTTTGATTTTGGCTAATGCACAATTATTGACTGGGATCATTACTTATTCAACGCATTCACGCCTAATCTGTTAATCTTATCTTGATTCTGACACACATTGCAAGATTATCATCCATCTACATGCTTTTAGTATTATCACACTAGTTGAATATTACTGCAGCCATTCACTATCACTCTTAGTGATAGGTTAGATATAAAGCTATGAAAATATCCATAATCATTTGTTAGTATTTGTTGACAGGTGTTTCTCACCATTGAAGTAGTCAAATGAATAGGTGGATGCAGCAGCTTGATGTAGCATCTCAAACATGTAACATGGACAAAGAAGTGTACTACAAATGTAGGGGCATGTATGCAAGTGTCCCAACATGTCCCAAAATAAAAATATAAATTATATGATTGAGGCATGTTCTGGAAATATCCAGCACGTGTCCTGGGAGTATGTAACAAGTGTATACGTATCACACGTGTTGACCCATCCAACATAGGAATGGCCTCACAATGGAAGAGTTCGTGCGACAAAGTTTTCATATTATGTGGAATGTGGTTCATGGTGTTAAGCTACTGGCAAGTCAATGTGTATTTTGCATTTTCACTGCTACATTGCTACTTGTATGACTTCTGTTCCGTTTCTTTTCCTGTGGAATCCAGTACATGAAATATTTTTTACTGATTCTAGTAAGATATTTCACTATTCTTAAAGCAATTAAGTGCTCTCTCTTTGAATGCAGCATCAGCTATTTTGCCCAGGCTGACATGATCACTATCTTCTCTTTGCTTTGTGCAGCAATAAGGATGAGCTGAATGATGCAAGGAAAGTAATAAGGATGAGCTGAATGATGCAAGGAAACTGGAGGAGGCAATGGAGGATGCGAGCAGCAACCGCCGCGGCCATAGAGAGAGGTATGAGCGATTCTTGGAGGACTCATGCTGCATGCACTTCTGCATCGGGTGGGAAACTTGAAGGCCGTGGATACAACGTACTTGTACAGATGCTTAGAAACCCTGTTCGAAGATCAGATTCCAGAATCGCTTGGTGGATTATTCAATATTCAGTATCTCTGAAGCTGCAGTCGTACAATTCTCTTTCCAGCAACATACTCATGTCCTTGGCCAACTTTCGCTATGTTGGGATGAAAACAAATGCATTAGTGAGTTGTTTTAGAATCAGAAGTTGCAATTTGCAATTTGTTGGGAAATGTATTGTTCAAGAAGTGATTTAATGGATAATGAATGATTAAGGTTTATATGTGATAATGTTTTTTGTTTGTATTACAGATCATCTTCCAATATCAATACACATGGTCTAATTTTTATGTGATTGTTGAATATTAAAAGCAATTTAATTTGATTGTTTCTTGCAATGATTATTTCTAGTAATTTAATGTTATTAGTGGTTTATTGAAACATTTTGAACATTAAATGGATTTATTTAAATATAAAACGTAGGGAGAAATAATAAAATGAATTGAAACAAGCGCTGTCTAAGGTTCCAATAGACAACGCTTCTTTAGTACAAGTGTTGTTAAAGGTCCACCATAGACAGCGCTTGTACTAAAGAAGCGCTGTTTATTGGGACCTTTAACAGCGCTTGTTTAGTACAAGCGCTGTTAAAGGTCCACCATAGATAGAGCTTGTACTGAACAAGCACGGTTAAAGGTCCACCATAGACAACGCTTCTTTAGTACAAGCGTTGTCTATGGTGGACCTTTAACAGCGCTTGTACTAAAAAGCGCTGTCTATTGGGACCTTTAATAGTGCTTGTACTAAAGAAGCGCTGTTAAAGTCCCAATAGACAGCGCTTGCAAAGCGCTGTTAAAACCAGCCACCCCTTTAGCTGCGGCGAGATAGACAGCGCGCAGAAGCGCTATTAAAGACCTTATTTAAGCGTTGTTAAAGGTCCCTTTTGTAGTAGTGGAGAGAGAGAGATGAGAGGATGGGTTCGGGCTGAGGGAGAGAACGAAAGAGGGAGAGAGAGAAGGGTGAACCTTGGTTGTGAGAAATGAGAGGGAGAGAAGGGTTAGTTATATAGGTTAGAAATACAACTTTTTAATTAGTGTGGTATTAATTTGGTCGGGGTTGAGATCCTAAAAATTCGGATCTCACCCATTCTAGGCAGCCATTTAACTGGTGGTTAGGGTAATTAGGTAAAAGTAAAATTGATTAGTAAGAGTAAAAAAGTAATTAGGGGATGTAATTAGTAAAAAATGAGGAATACAACCCCGTTTTCGCATACGACTCCGAAAAATTACGAAAATATAGCCACGGGATCGTATCATCGCGAGGATCGCGAATACAAGATACATTTCAGGGTTTGAGCTATGGAGATACGAGTTTTAGGACAAAACTTTAAGGATGCGGGTTTGCGGGTTCTTGGTCGATTTGATTTCAAAAAATTACGAAATTAAAATGGGGAGCAATAAATGATCATAAAACCATACTGTAGAAGTTTGAAAACGATTTGATGAAGTTTATATAGAAAAATTAATTAATTCAACTAAATCAGTAACAATTGAAAATGAATTATTATAAAAATTATTTAGAGTTATTTGATAATACTTGAACTTACTGAAATACACCATAACTAGTTTGATGCTTCAAAATATTTTTCACAACGAATTTTGAAATCATTTTTGATATAAAACTCCTGACCAACCATTATAAAATACTATTAAAATGTGAAAATACGTGAAATACGTAAATAATCGTATTGACGAATACGGGTCGTTACACTATTGCACCACCACAGAGGACAAAAATGGGTCCTCAACATCGCCTAGGTATCTATGTAGGGTTTGACTTACCCTTAATCGTAAGATACCTAGAAGCCCAAACGGGGGACGTATTTAAGGCACGTCTTGAAGACTGTGAATTTGATGAGATGAGTTTCGCCAAAATGAGCCCAGATACTGAAAAATCTGGAGAGAAGCAAATTATAACGTGGGATACAAAAACTTTGACCCACTATGACCCGGCAACGAAACAATGTGAAAATGAGATCCTGAAGATCCTCCACATACAGAACACTGTTCACCAGTTACCGGACTCATTTACTGACATCCAGAATATTGTCAGATCACACTTCACTGCTGCAAATACTCCAGCTAGGATCGACATCCTCGAGAATGGATGCAATCCACCAGCAGTAGAAGTAGATGTTCCTCAACAGAAAAGATGCATACTACTAGGCTCCAAGGACAAAAATCCAAGAAAAAGAGGAAAAATGAAAACTCCTGGAGACCTTGAGACAATACTACCGCGGGACAATGAGCTCATGTCCATACCATCATCCTTCCCAGAATCCACTGCAGAGGAAATGCCGGGAAAAACTAAAATGAAAGTAAATGTTGTACGTACTGGGGATGTGTTGGACAGAAAGAACACAATTATTGACAATATATTGACGTATCATATTGCCACAAATATCGCAAAAGCAATGATATTTATATAATATCGTTTCATACTTTGTTGCTAAAATACAAAAGTAGAGATTGACCAAATATGGAATGAGGCAATAAAAGATGAGCTGGACTCGCTTATGAAACATGAAGTGTTAGGACCTGAAGTCCAGACACCAAAAGGTGTCAAACATGTGGGTAAAATAAGTATTGCACAAATAAGAATAAATAAATACAAAAATCGTATGCTATAAGGTAGAACATATAGCTCAAGGATATCTTCGTTGAAATTGGGGAATAAATAAATTAAAATAAGCATGACTTATATGATGCATCAGATTTCCCAAGTTATACACTGCGAATACCTTACGATTTGGGAAAGAAAATTTTGGATATGCTGCTATTGGATGTTGTGACGACATACCTCTATGGATATCTTGATAAGATAAATTCCACATTTCCTTAAATGCCTGAATAGACTTCGAGATGTCTATTCAATTGAAGAAGAATAATAAGAATAATAAATAATGTACAACCAAGAGAATCATTTAACAAAGTAATGAATCCTACTAAGGGTTGTCTTTGCATCTGTATAAAGAGCAAAGGACATGATTTGAGATCATAGTTGTAAAAAACTTAAAATCTCATCGGATCTCCTGAAGAGAAAATCGAAATATTTGTTCAAGCCAGGCTATCCAACATGAAATGAAAGACCTATGCAAAAATAAATTAAGTCATGTCTCACAGATTTATTATCTTAATGGATAAAATCCTGTTACATTAAAATTCATACGCCCAGAGTGTGTTGAAGAAATTTCAAGGACCATTGTCATTCAATAAGTACACCTATGGTAGTGCGCTCAATGGGTGTACAAAAAGACCCCTTCCGTTCGCTGGAAGAGGGGAAGGATATACTAGGTCCTAAAGTCCCTTATCTAAGTGAAATCAGTGAACTACTGGCTAACTGCACGCGTCCCGATATAGCAGTTGCAGTAAATTCACTAGCCAATGACAGTTAGACACCTATAAAGTGCCATTAGATCGGAGTTAAGCATCTTCTGCGCTTCCTCCAAGGGTCGATAGATTTAGGCTTACATCATAAAGAATTATCATCTATGATTTTGCAAATGCAGGTTACATGTCCAGCCCCCTATAATGAGAATTCACAGACTGGGTACCCACAGTGGAACGACCATCTACTGTAGATCTACAAAGCAAACTATGAAGGCAACATCATCTTATCATTCCAAGATCCTCACCATTCCAGAAACAAACCAATGGTGTATTTTAGTGCGCCTGGTGTCATCACATCCCATTGACGACTGGAACAGAGGCTGGTCTATTCGAGCTGACCACATAATTTGAAGACCATGCCACTTTCTTACCACACTTTTGAGGAGACCACATCAAAGGTGACAAAACAAAGCACACCTTTTTAGAGTTTTTGGTTTCAGCAGCTGCTTAATGATGGTGATATTTGTAATCTGTGTATATTTTTGAAATGTTGTAAATAGGAAGTATGAAAACCGCCTAAGAGATCTGAAAGCCTGAGTGCTTGTACAGATCAGGGGAAGTCAGAGAGAGTTTGTGCCCTTTTTCCTTAGCTATGGGCTTTTCCCACAGGGTTTTCTATAGCCAAAGGTTTTAACGAGCCAAACCTCATCAACTCTGGATCCTGAAGTATCCACCCCCATGTGCGACTCATAAAACACTCAGAATCTCGAAGTATTCATGAGTAAGAGTCCACACCTATGGTTGGATAAGGGGGAGTGCTGTAAATGGATGTACGAGTGTTTGTATTAGGATTACGTATCCTTGTACGCTCTTCCCTCTATTATAAATAAAGGACATGGGTCTCCCCCCAAGATTTGATGTTTTACAACACTTCTCATATTTTTTTGAAATTTTTTATAGGATTATTATACACCTCATGGATGATTAACAAACCAAAAATCAAATGAACCCAAAACTATTTGATCCTCCATCTTACCCTTGTAATTTCACAGGTCTCAACAGTTGCTAAAAATTAAAATTTTTTGCAATAGATGGATCGATGACAAATGCCCCAAGGGTTCATCCATATTTGAGGTTTTGGAAGTTTAGAATGTGTATACCAATCTTATTTTTTTAAAATTTTCAGAAAATACATGACTATGTTGTTTTTGTGCACGTGCACATCTAACTTAGCTGTGCACGTGCACATCTAAGTCATCTACGATAGGGTGTCCTGGTGGTAAGTCATTCCACTCCAAAGCTAAGAGTTATGGGTTCAAGGCCTCTAGCCTACATGGGTTGGTATTTGTTGGGGGATTATTTATCCTGGGGCTACATCTCCCCTCTCAGACTTACCTGGGGGCCGTTGAGGGCATGGCAGTTTCTGTCACGCCCCGCTTCCCAAAAACATGGAGGCGAAGCGTGAGAAGGTCCGCCCGGACTTGAAGCTGCAAAGCCGCAAGTCCGATAAGCGTCAAATAAAACGAAGTAGCAGGTCCCTGTAATGTGACTCAGAACAACAATAACAATAATAGGAAAAGAGAGACAATAATATAACATTATTCCAACTCATAGTCCAACAAAAAGTCCCACAACCAGAAATGCCACCAGGCAACAAAAGAGTCAAAAGCAAAAGGCCTAGCATGGCCAAAAGAAACTAACAAAGCGGTGCTACTCACCGACAACCACAGCTAATAAAAGAAAAGTACGGAAGATCTCTAAGATTGATCACCGGTGTCCTCGTACTCCACATAACCAACAGGTTCGGGCACGAACTTCTCGAACTCATCACTCTCCACAACAGTTTCCAGCTCAGCAACTAACATGCGTCACCCAAAGAGAAGGGGCACATGTCAGCAAGTCTAAAAAGACTTGTGCAAGGAAACTATAAAAAGTAAAGCAACCTAGCAGTTCTAAAGTAAGGTATGGCATGGATATAAAAAGACAAATGACATGGCATGACAAGTAAACAAGTAAAAGACAAGTACTGGAATTGTAATCACGTCGTGCACAGAGATTCCGCCCTTTGGCTAGAGTGGCTGTACGGGCCAACTCTTACACTCAAGTGACCGTTTATCCCTACCCCTCCACGTGTGTCGAGCCAGGGCATTACCCCCGAACACGGAATGCTCGCTTCTGGATCACGAGCCAGGAAGTGTTTTTAACACGGATGGCGTAGGGTTATGCCCGCATAACGGGTGCCTAGCCGGTAACACGGAAACACGGATTTGGTACATGTAGTGTAGCGTGTGCTACGATGCAAGTTTAACTAGGATGACATGTAAGATGCAATGCATGGCAGTTAACAATTCAAATGCGTACAGTTAAGGAATTTAAACATGGCAGATATCTATGCATGAATGATATGGCAAGGTGTCGGATCTAGCTTCGTTGTCAAGCTAGATCTCAAAGTTGCGCCTAGATCGCTATCATTTCACGATCTAGTCTCTTTCACGCTAGTACAAGAATTGGCCTAAAAACATGGCCTAATGAAGGGTTGGCAAGTTTCACTTGCCTGGTACCGAATTGTTGATCGACGTGAGTTACGAGAACGGTGTCTTACGGTAGATGAATTCGCTGTTTATGGCAAAATAAAGATTAGACGGAAGTTCTAAATCGTTTTGCATTGAAATCCTATGTCTAATAATCCATTTTTAATTTAGGGTTTCTAGTTTACGGTTTGGGTTAATAGAGGTTACGAGATTAGGATTACTAACCATAGAGTAGCAGATGGAAGACACCAAAACGGATCGTGGTTTGGCGACGAAGAACAATCCCGGGAAGCTACGGCCGAAAAACGAGATCTCGGCGACCTAGATCGGTATCCGGCGCAAGATACGGCGAGTAAGAACCTCCAAGGATGAAAGAAATGATTTGGGGAAGTTTAGGGATGATTTGTGAATGATCTTGGCTCAGAAAGAATGAATGAAGAATGAAGGTATCGACGGATTAAATAAAAATAAAATGGCGGCTAAAAATAGATCTAGGGTTTCGGGGTCAACTAGTCGGTCAAAGAAGAGTGGTTGACCGACTAGTTTAAGAACTAGTCGGTCGGTCATCTAACGTAGACCGACTAAATGGCAAACCGAGAATAGGTTTTGGTACAGGTCAACTAAATTAGTCGGTCAAAGCACAACTGGTGACCGACTAGTTTAAGAACTAGTCGGTCGGTCGACCAACGTTGACCGACTAAAATGCAACCAAAAGGTACAAGAAGAGAATTAGAACTAGTCGGTTGAAGAGCAACTCTTAACCGACTAAAAATATACAGTAACTACTGTAGAAAAGACTGTACAAGAATTAGTCGGTTGAAGAACAACAGCGGACCGACTAGTTTGCAACCTAGTCGGTCGGAAATCGTTCTTAGACCGACTAACGACAAACAATAACTCTACTGTTCAGTGAAACTCAGAATTAGTCGGTCTGAGTACAGTGCTTGACCGACTAGTTTGAGAACTAGTCGGTCGAAGGTTGAACTTAGACCGACTAACGACAAACAGTAACTCAACTATTTTTAATACATTGAACTAGTCGGTCCATGAAGAATTTCCGACCGACTAGATCTCATTCTAGTCGGTTGGTTCTCCTTCGTGAACCAACTAAGATGCACCAGAAGTGCCGAAACGAAGCGCGAAGCTTCGGGAAGGATTCTATGGCTTCTAGGATCGTTCTAACTTTAAAATTATGGCGTTAATAAGCTAAAATGTGAGGATTCAACCGAGGAAAACATACAAGGAAGGGAAATTCAATATTATTCATATAAAATAGCTATTACAAACACCGGTCGTTACATCCTCCCCACCTTAAGAAAAATTCCGCCCTCGGAATTTCCTAACACTCACGTGTCAGGGAACAAAAGTGGGTAGCGCTCACGCATCTCATCTTCCCTCTCCCAAGTAGACTCTCCTGGCGAGCCATGTCGCCACATCACCCTTCCAAGATTTACGGTCTTGTTCTGAATTGACTTTTGACGCCTGTCCAAAATCTGAACTGGTAGTTGGTCATATGTCAGATCAGGGCGAACGGTGATCTCCGAGAAATCCACAGCGTGAGACGGATCGCTAACATAACGACGAAGCTGCGACACATGGAAGACGTCGTGAACTCCAACCAAAGATGGCGGCAAGGCTAAGCGGTAGGCTACCTCACCAACCCTCTCCAGAACGTCAAACGGTCCAATGTATCTCGGGCTCAGCTTCCCGCACTTCCCAAAGCAAATCACTCCTCGATTCGGGGAAATCTTCAGAAACACGTGGTCACCGGGATGAAACTCTAACGGACGCCGCTTCGCATCAGCCCAATGCTTAAAACGGTCCTGAGCAATCCTCAGCCGCTCCCGTATGTTTCTGACAACATCCACAGCCTCCACGATCATCTCAGGCCCCAACAGCTCCCGATCTCCAACGTCATCCCAACTCAGTGGTGATCGACATTTCCTTCCGTATAGCGCAGCGAATGGTGCCATGCCAATACTCGCCTGGAAGCTGTTGTTATAAGAGAACTCCACTAGGTGTAGATGGTCCTCCCACAAACCCTTAAAATCCAACATACACGCCCTCAGCATGTCCTCCAAGATCTGAATCGTCCTCTCGGACTGGCCATCCGTCTGCGGATGGTACGCTGTGCTGAAACTCAGACTCGTACCCAAACTCTTCTGCAGACTCTGCCAGAACTGAGATGTGAATCTCGTGTCTCTGTCCAACACGATACTCATAGGGACTCCGTGCAGTCGAACGATCTCCTGCACGAAACACGCTACATCACTAACTATTCCAGGGAAAAGAAATGAAAATGGAAAGTAAAAGAGTTTACCTCCATATATCTCCTCGCCAGCGCCTCAGTGGACTGTCCTACTCGGAACGGAATAAAGTGCGCGGATTTGGTCAATCGGTCTACGATCACCCAAATAGCGTCATTCTGCTTCGGACTCCGAGGTAGTCCAGTCACGAAGTCCATAGTGATGTGTTGCCACTTCCACTCCGGAATCGGAAGCGGTTGTAGCAACCCCGCCGTACTCTGATGCTCCGCTTTAACCTGCTGGCAAACCAAACACTTGGCCACGCTCCTCTTCATCCCATGCCACCAGAAAAGCCACTCTATCCAGCCAGAACTCGCACTTCGAATACTTGGCATACAACTGATGCCTCCTCAGAATTTCCAATACCGTCCTCAAGTGCGACGCATGCTCTTCCTCTGACTTAGAATAGATCAGAATGTCGTCAATGAAGATAACGACAAACTTATCTAGATAGTCATAGAAGATCAAGTTCATCAGGTTCATAAATACTGCGGGCGCGTTGGTCACACCAAAAGGCATGACCACGAACTCGTAGTGACAATACTTCGTCCTGAACGCCGTCTTCGGAATATCCTCCTTCCTCACCTTCAGCTGGTGATATCCACTCCTCAGGTCCAATTTGGAAAATACTCTCGATCCTCCCAGCTGATCAAAAATATCATCAATCCGCGGCAATGGGTACTTATTCTTCATAGTCACCGCATTCAGCCCTCGATAATCCACGCACATGCGACGCGAACCGTCCTTCTTCTTCACCAGCAGGACCGGTGCTCCCCACGGAGACACACTGGGATTAATGTAACCCTTCCGAAAGAGCTCATCCAGCTGCTTCCGCAACTCCTCCAATTCCACCGGAGCCATACGGTAAGGTGCCTTTGAAATGGGCTGCGCTCCCAGAATCAGATCGATAGAAAATTCCAGAGCTCGATCGGGCGGCAGTCCAGACATCTCCTCGGGGAAGACGTCATCGAATTCAAGCACCACAGCAGGCCTACCCTGCTCCATCAGCATAGCCACAGCCTCCACCGGCTTGGCCCAAAACCTGATCGGACCAAGCGAACTGCTACCACGGCTGAACTCAAACACAGGATGTCCGGGAATCTCGAACACCACCTTCTTCCTCTGACAGTCGATCGTAGCATAGAAGCTCGCAAGCCAATCCATCCCAAGCACTGCATCGTAATTGATGATGTTGTGGACAATAAAGTCAGCATATAGCTCGTGTCCACAGACCACCAACGGGCAAGAATTGCACCCACGATGCATCGAAATCACACCATTCCCTGTGACAATGTTCCAACTCTGGGGAAGAGAGGAAGTCGACAAGGAATGCCTCTCCATGAAGCTCCGAGAAATGATGCATATGGTTGCACCAGAGTCAAAGAGAACTCATGCAGGAAAAGCGCATACCAAGATCACACCTAACAGACAGTCTAACAATCAAATTCTATTCTAGCAATCAAACATATGCAAACAACTAACATATCTAACAACCAAACTAACTAAGAAAGGAACAGCTAGATAGAAAGTTACCTGTGATAACCTCATCCAGCGTCTCGGTCTCAGCAGCAGTCATCAGAAACGCCTGTCGCCTCGGCTGGACAGCCTGCTGAAAAGCCTGCCTCTGAGGAACGAGAGGCGCTCCACGTCCAGCAGGAACAGGTGCCCTCTGCTGCAATGGCTGAGCTGCAACAGGTGCCCTCCATGGCGGCTTCAACTTCGGACAGTCCTTCATGGTATGCGCAGGATCGCCACAAACCAAACATTGCCCCAGCATCTTTCGGCACTGATCCTTGATATGCCCAGTCTTGCCACAGAAATTGCAAGTCTTCAAAGTAGAAGGTCCTCCGGGCCTCTTGAACTACACAGGCTGGTTGGGCCCATGCCCCGGTCTCACCACTGCTCTGGCCTGCTCCATAGGCCTCTTCCCAGTGCCAGAAAACTGTCCCCTCTTCTGATTCACAATCCTCTCCTGTCTCTTGGCCGCTATCAGAACCTTCTGGTAAGTCTCCGCATCAGAAGAAGTGACATAGCTCTGCAGATCCAACGAAAGCCCCTGCAGAAAACTCTGGGCTCTCTCCTCAACATCCTGCACCATCTTTGGTGCAAAACGACTCAGCCTCTTGAATTCCTGGTGGTACTGGTCCACCGTCAAATTCCCTTGCTTCAAATCAATGAAGCGCTGAGCCATTTCCCTCCTGGCGGCCTTAGGAAAATATTCCTCATCAAACCTGGACTTGAAGGTAGCCCAAGTAATAGGCTCCTCCAACAACTCCTCCTCGGCATCCCACCAGTTCCGCGCGTTGTCCTTCAACTGTCGCTTCACCAGATCAACCCATCCAGTCGGGTCGACCTTCGACATCTTCAGATTGTCTTCCATGTTCCTGGTCCACTCATCTGCAGCCAGGGGTCCCTCGGTCCCATCGAAGTAAGCGGGACCCAGCTCCCTAAATTGCTTCGCTCCGGGCTCGAAGCGAGGGACAGCCTGGACAGCCGGCGCTGCACGAGCAGGCGGAACATTACAGACAGTCTGCAGAATTCCTTGCTGCACCTGCATCATCTGATGCATCATCCTCATCATTTCCCCGGCGGTGGGCTCTCGGTCCGGCTCCTGGTCGCGAGGGGGCACACCACCACCAGCACGGGTATTCCGTCTCCCAGCCATCTATTGACACGGGAAACGAAACAAATCAGACTCTTAGCCTAAGGCACGGTGTTGAATTTTTGTTTATTGAACTTTCTATAATTCTTATTGTTATTCCGATTAAGTCACAGTTACAGAAAATAGGGACCTGTATGGGCCACCAAAGAAACCTGTCACGCCCCGCTTCCCAAAAACATGGAGGCGAAGCGTGAGAAGGTCCGCACGGACTTGAAGCTGCAAAGCCGCAAGTCCGATAAGCGTCAAATAAAACGAAGTAGCAGGTCCCTGTAATGTGACTCAGAACAACAATAACAATAATAGGAAAAGAGAGACAATAATATAACATTATTCCAACTCATAGTCCAACAAAAAGTCCCACAACCAGAAATGCCACCAGGCAACAAAAGAGTCAATAGCAAAAGGCCTAGCATGGCCAAAAGAAACTAACAAAGCGGTGCTACTCACCGACAACCACAGCTAATAAAAGAAAAGTACAGAAGATCTCTAAGATTGATCACAGGTGTCCTCGTACTCCACGTCACCAACAGGTTCGGGCACGAACTCCTCGAACTCGTCACTCTCCACAGCAGTCTCCGGCTCAGCAACTAACATGCGTCACCCAAAGAGAAGGGGCACATGTCAGCAAGTCTAAAAAGACTTGTGCAAGGAAACTATAAAAAGTAAAGCAACCTAGTAGTTCTAAAGTAAGGTATGGCATGGATATAAAATGACAAATGACATGGCATGGCAAGTAAACAAGTAAAAGACAAGTACTGGAATTGTAATCACGTCGTGCAAAGATATTCCGCCCTTTGGCTAGAATGGCTGTACGGGCCAACTCTTACACTCAAGTGACCGTTTATCCCTACCCCTCCACGTGTGTCGAGCCAGGGCATTATCCCCGAACACGGAATGCTCGCTTCTGGATCACAAGCCAGGAAGTGTTTTTAACACGGATGGCGTAGGGTTATGCCCGCATAACGGGTGCCTAGCCGGTAACACGGAAACACGGATTTGGTACATGTAGTGTAGCGTGTGCTACGATGCAAGTTTAACTATGATGACATGTAAGATGCAATGCATGGCAGTTAACAATTCAAATGCATACAGTTAAGGAATTTAAACATGGCAGATATCTATGCATGAATGATATGGCAAGGTGTCGGATCTAGCTTCGTTGTCAAGCTAGATCTCAAAGTTGCGCCTAGATCGCTATCATTTCACGATCTAGTCTCTTTCACGCTAGTACAAGAATTGGCCTAAAAATATGGCCTAATGAAGGGTTGGCAAGTTTCACTTGCCTGGTACCGAATTGTTGATCGACGTGAGTTACGAGAACGGTGTCCTACGGTAGATGAATTCACTGTTTATGGCAAAATAAAGATTAGACGGAAGTTCTAAATTGTTTTGCATTGAAATCCTATGTCTAATAATCCATTTTTAATTTAGGGTTTCTAGTTTACGGTTTGGGTTAATAGAGGTTACGAGATTAGGATTACTAACCGTAGAGTAGCAGATGGAAGACACCAAAACGGATCATGTTTTGGCGACGAAGAACAATCCCGGGAAGCTACGGCCGAAAAACGAGATCTCGGCGACCTAGATCGGTATCCGGCGCAAGATACGACGAGCAAGAACCTCCAAGGATGAAAGAAATGATTTGGGAAAGTTTAGGGATGATTTGTGAATGATCTTGGCTCAGAAAGAATGAATGAAGAATGAAGGAATCGACGGATTAAATAAAAATAAAATGGCGGCTAAAAATAGATCTAGGGTTTCGGGGTCAACTAGTCGGTCAAAGAAGAGTGGTTGACCGACTAGTTTAAAAACTAGTCGGTCGGTCGTCTAACGTAGACCGACTAAATGGCAAACCGAGAATAGGTTTTGGTACAGGTCAACTAAATTAGTCGGTCAAAGCACAACTGGTGACCGACTAGTTTAAGAACTAGTCGGTCGGTCGACCAACGTTGACCGACTAAAATGCAACCAAAAGGTACAAGAAGAGAATTAGAACTAGTCGGTTGAAGAGCAACTCTTAACCGACTAAAAATATACAGTAACTACTGTAGAAAAGACTGTACAAGAATTAGTCGGTTGAAGAACAACAGCGGACCGACTAGTTTGCAACCTAGTCGGTCGGAAATCGTTCTTAGACCGACTAACGACAAACAGTAACTCTACTGTTCAGTGAAACTCAGAATTAGTCGGTCTGAGTACAATGCTTGACCGACTAATTTGAGAACTAGTCGGTCGAAGGTTGAACTTAGACCGACTAACGACAAACAGTAACTCAGCTATTTTTAATACATTGAACTAGTCGGTCCATGAAGGATTGTCGACCGACTAGATCTCATTCTAGTCGGTTGGTTCTCCTTCGTGAACCAACTAAGATGCACCAGAAGTGCCGAAACGAAGCGCGAAGCTTAGGGAAGGATTCTATGGCTTCTAGGATCGTTCTAACTCTAAAATTACGGCGTTAATAAGCTAAAATGTGAGGATTCAACCGAGGAAAACATACAAAGAAGGGAAATTCAATATTATTCATATAAAATAGCTATTACAAACACCGGTCGTTACAGTTTCTCCCAGTTTACATAGTCTCGGCTGGGCTCTCGCCTTACTCTCATATGCCGAAGGTGGGGGGAGGGGTTTGGGGATTTTTCTGGGTTGTTAAAAAAACAATATATATATATATATATATATATATATATATGTATTATATATGTGTATATATATGTGTCTATATATGTATATATATATATATGTATATATATATATATGTATGTATGTATGTATGTATGTATGTATGTATGTATATGTATGTATGTATGTATGTATGTATGTATGTATGTATGTATGTATGTATGTATGTATGTATGTATGTATGTATGTATGTACATACATACATACATAAATATGTATGTATGTATGTATGTATGTATGTATGTGTATGTATGTATGTATGTGTACACATACATACATACACAGACATACATACATACATACATACATACATACATACATATTTATGTATGTATGTATGTACATACATACATACATACATATATACATACATACATACATACATACATACATACATACATACATATACATACATACATACACATACATACATACATACATGCATACATACATATATATATATATATACATACATATATATATACATACTAGTCATAACCCGTGCCCGCGGGCACGGATCATTTAAGATTTCCCCCGTGGAACAATAAATTAGCGTAAAAATATTTAGTGGCACGTGCATCTTCGGCGCGGGTGTTTTCGGCGCAGAACAACAAATTCGGCGCGGGCGCCTTCGGCGTGGAACACCAAATTCGGCGTCTAACAACAAATTCGGCGCGGGCGCGGAACAACAAACCTTAGGGTATTTTTATAATAATTTGTTGTTCCGCTAAATTCGGAACAACAAACCTCAAGGTATTTTTACAATAATTTGTTTGTTCCGCTAAATTGTTTTACATTAAATTTTTTATTTTGTTTAATTTAATAGATCATGCTTCTACACAATCTTTCCCAAGGCACTTTTAATTTCATAGTTTAGGTTCCCAAGGCACTCTTTCCCCCATATTTAATCTTCACAATCTTTTCTAAGGCACTTCTAATTTTAAAGTTTAGGTTCCCAAAGCACTTTTCCCCCAAATTTAATCTCCACATTCTTTCCCAAGACACTTCTAATTTTAAAGTTTTGGTTCCCAATACACTTTTTTCATCAAAATTTTCACAAAAATCTAATCTCAACCATTGATTTACCAAGATTAAATCTCATCCACTTTTTATCTTGTCCTAGTCAGCCCTAGAATTCAAAAAACGTTGTCAAATGTATAATAGACTAGTCATAACCCGTGCCCGCGGGCATGGTTCAATTAAAATTTTCCTCCGCAAAATCTTTGTTCCCCAAAAAATTATTTTCACGGTCAAAATTGCGCGGAACAACAAATTATCGTAAAAATATTTAGCGACACGGACGCATTCGGCGTGGAACAACAAAATCGACGCAGGCACCTTCGGCAAGGAACAACAAATTTGGCTCAGGCGCATTCAGTGCGGAACAACAAATTAGTGTAAAAAAACAGGCACCTTCGGCGAGGAACAACAAATTCTGCTCAGGCGCATTCAGTTTGGAACAACAAATTAGTGTAAAAAAATTCGACGCTGGCGCCTTCGGCGCGGGCATTTAAACATTTAAAATATTCCCCCTTCAAAATTGTGGATTCACTAATTTTAAACGAACAATAATACTTAAAACATTTAAAATATTCCCCCTTCAAAATTGTGGATTCACTAATTTTAAACGAACAACAATACTTAAAACACAATAATTGTTATTTAGTTCCTTAAAAATTTTAGTTCATCCAAAATTTAGTTTCCCTCGAGAATTTAGTTCCACAAAAAATTTTAAGAGCTGGACTAAATGAACCGCAGGGATGCGGTGCAGCTCATAATTGTATTCTAAATTTAGAAACAAACATCAATTTTTCTGTCAATTCAAACCCATCACCCCTGTCCTTTTCTATTTTCGGAAAAAATTGATGCCCTGCACTGCATGAACACGGTGCAGATAGTCCTCTCCAATTTTAATTTCTCCCAAAATTTAGTTTCCTTTAGATTTAGTTCCCCAACAATTTTTTGGGGTTTACTCTCACATTTTTCACTATCATCTTTCTATTGCTTCCTCAAGATTCAATCCCAAGCGTCTTTCTATATAGTTAATTCTTCAAATTAAGAAAATGATAAGTACTTACCGTACAATTATTAGATCAAGAGCAAGATTTAACTACACTTTCAGAACAAAGATGAAGATGTAAAAAAATTTCAAATTGAAGATGAATTTGAGATAGAAGTACGATCATGATGTTAAGGAAACCATCTACTGTCTTGTTGAGAAAAGGATTCCCCATGTTAATGGTGACTTTTCAAGAAACATGGGACATCCGAAAACAAACCAATGATCAAATACTCAGCTTTGTGAAGCTCTGTTACAAAGAAATATAATCTAATATAATGCAAACATCTTCTTTTACAGTACAAATAAAAACATAAATGCCTCCCATTTTATTATCTACTTATTCCTACATAGAAGGAATAACTCTAAACCCAAATATTTCAACTCCTAACGCAATCCAAATTCAAAAAAGAAGCTTTTTTCTTCGTTATTTATACAGTTATATTCTTCAAATCAAGAAAATGCTAAGTAATTGGACAATTTATTTTCCACTCATGCATACACAAAAGGAATAACGCGGATCCCAAATATTTCAACTCCTACAGCAATCCAAATTCAAAAAAGAAGCTTTTTTCCTTGTTATTGATACAATTATATTCTTCAAATCAAGAAAATACTACGTACTTATAATCCAATTATCAGATCAAGAGCAAGATTTAACTCCACTTTCAGAACAAAGAAGAAGAAGAAGACGCTAAAAAGTTTAAATTGGAGATGAACTTGAGATAGAAGTATGTTTCCGATCTTAAGGAAATGAATCTACTGTCTTCTTGAGAAAAGGAACCCATATGTCGATGACGACCTCTCAAGAAACATGTGACCGCCAAAAACAAACCCAAGGGAAAACATATGTCAACTTCTCTACGAAAATTGCATTGACAAAAATTACATTTATTAGACATAAAAATTACATTTATTAGACATAAAAATTACATTTTCTTAGAGAATTTAAATCTTTGTTGTAGGAGTTGAAATATTTGGGAGATATTAATATTTGAAATATTTATTAGACACATTACCATGCATGCCAAATAGTATGCATTAAAATAACAAATGAAACAAACCATTTTGGAAAAAAATACCTTGCAGATACACTTCAAAATGTTTAGGATAAAATTAAAATAGCCAACATTAAAGACTGGAAGTGTAAGCTTCAAGTATCCAAAGTTTCTTATTTGCAGGTCCTTGCAATGTTTAAAAAATATAATGTAAAAACAAATTACATGTGCAATAATTTATTGCTGATGGTTACACGACACTGGCACCTTCGGGGGTTTGTTTACTTAACCCGTATCTATTTTATCTATTAAAGTTTTCTTTCTCTTTGAAAGATAATAAACCAATACGTGACAAATTTGGCTGTTCATTTAATATAAGCAGATGAATTCAAGAAAATTCCCAGGACCAACGGGATCATCCAACTTCTCAATTCTTTTGCTGTTGCGGAGAGCTATTGATGCATCACTATCACCAAACTTGAGCATTACAACTCTAGGACAATCCAACAACTTCACTTTCCTATTAACTGAAACTCTTGCATCGATCTTGTCAATCCAGGAGTTGCACCGACATTGACTACATGAGATCTCTTCAAGCTATTGATCAGACTACTCTGCCAACATTAGGCAGCCCAACAATTCCTACAGTAATTGACACTTTAACTTGAATGGATACAAACAAACTCCCAAAGGGGAAATAAGTCTACCTAACCCTTCATATAAATGTGTATCCAAAGAAATAACATAACTGTTTCTATCATCCTGAGACTTACCCATATTCAATGAAAATTCAAAGCATGACAAAATTTGAGAGGGAAAATTTTATATAATTTCTGAAAAAAGATGGGAATCTTTGAACCACAGAACATCATTCAAACAAAATCCACAACCAATTAATAGCACCACAATTATCAACCCTCAACCAAAATACACAATATTTCAAACAAATGGGAAGATGTGCCAGTCTTCAATTGTAATACTTAAAATACAGTTGGGATTTTTATCATTGTGATCTTTCTTCTTCTCTGCAGATCTTATTCTTTAAGAACAACTGACCACTTCTGTCTCCTTAGATCTGCATGCTTCCAACATTCACTCAAGATCTCAAAAACATTTTTCCTTTTCCTTTCATAGATCTCCAACCTGCAAAAAGAAAAAAAACTTGAAGTCACATATTTTTCTGAATAGATTTACATAAAACTGGCCACAAAAAATTAAGTTTAAAAAAGAGAAACCTTTGATAGTGATTAAACAAATCAAGGACCTGCACATGTAATTTGTTTAGGTTCACCTTGATTTGTTGTGCTAAACAAATCAAGCTGGCCACGAAAACTGGCAAATTTACAACAAACCTTCAAAAACTGGCCACGAAATCATGCTGTGCTTCCACTGACAAAGTCCAACCTTTGAGGCATTCAGGTTACCTCCTTCACTTCAAAAAAAAATCAAACATTTAGAAACAAATCACGCATTTCTCTTCCAACGAAAGGGGAAAAACATAGAACACCATTGTAGATATGAGGGGGCTTTTTGGTTGGCTTTGCAGATATGAGGAAAGCAGAGAACACCATTGTAGAAAGTGAAACCGCTGAAAGCAGAAGCCATATCTCTTCTTCGCCTTCAAGAGCCCATCTCTCTTCTTCACCTAGAATTTGACGGGATGAAATGATTGGGCGTAAGGAGGAAGACAGAATGTTTTTTAGGTGGTCTGCCGATGGGGGAGGGGGAGGGGCCCGAGCTTGGCTGAGGGGAAGAAGAAGAGTGGATTAGGTGGTCTGCAGAGGGATGTTGAGTTAGGATACTTACGGGATGATGATTAGGCGGGCTACAAACAGAAAATGAGACCGAGAGTGCATAGCCCACTCAGACCGAGATACTTCGTCTGATACTTTGTCTTCTCCGGTTACAGTTCACCGTGTACACAGTGATACTTCGTGAAAATGAGACCGAGAAGGCGTTCACCGTGTATAAGGCGTCTGATATTGAAAATGAGACTAGAAGGCGGCCCTTCAGTTCCTTCTGATATTGAAAATGAGACCGGTTATAAGGCACCTTCTCCTTTTCACCCTATACACGGTGATACTTCGTCT
This sequence comes from Scilla litardierei, assembly GCA_030789695.1. Lineage (NCBI taxonomy): Eukaryota > Viridiplantae > Streptophyta > Magnoliopsida > Asparagales > Asparagaceae > Scilla > Scilla litardierei. Next base: position 61,117,479 of record CM061134.1, read on the forward strand.
TCTTCTTCTCAGGTTACGTGCAGTGATGACATGCAGAGCTGTATGCTACTTTATCTCCTGGGTAAGGTGCATTGATGATTGTGTTTATGCGGTTTGGGGGTGGGGGAGACCGAGAGACTTCGGTCCTTGGATAGGGTGAAAATCTGAGCCTTGGGAGTGGGAAGAGAGATTATGACGGAAGGAACTGAAGGGACCTTCTTGTTTATGCGTGTATCAAGTCTGCATATGCATTTAAGACGTGATGCGATCCCCGTCATTCATTGCAAAATTCAAAAGTTTTTATCCTTAAATTTTTATAAAAGCCTATCTAAACCGTTCATTTACCCAAAATTAATCCTGGCCGTCTTTTATCTACCCCTTTGTCCTAGTCAGCTTGTCCTAGTCAGCCCTAGGATTCAAAAAACTCTGTCAAATGTAATATAGATATATATACATATATATATATATATATATATATATATATATATATATATATATATATATATGGGCACCCAAAATATTCCCACACAATTAGGATACGAGGCCCATACGGGTGTTTCATTGGGTTCAAAACCGGATTCAAATGGAAAGAGTTGGTGTGAGTGAGTGTATTGTCTTGTGTTTTTTGGCGTTTTTGATTGGGTTTGTGTTTTTTGGCGTTTCGGGAACCAGGTGATGTGACATGTTAGCACATGACACACGGATAAACATGTCACATGGGACAATGACATGCTTATAATTTCGCCCTTTTATAGAATAGCGTAATGGAACCAAGAAAAAAACGAACACATAGGATTCGATTCACTTGCTCAGCTGAAAACGAGAGAGTAGTGTGTATTATATAGGGATACAAGAGAGAAAAGCAGACCAATTGCAATCCTGTAAATATAGGGACGAGGAAGTCTTTTTTGTGGTGCTCCTTTGTTCAGGAAAGGACAATGACAAACATGTAAATAGTAGTCCTTGGGGGTTTTTTATTTGGTGGTGGGTGGTCTATGAACTCACTCCAATCAAACCCATCAACACTTTTTTCCCTGTACAAAAAGTTCAGGAAAGGATAATCAATCCATCGATCCATTCATTGCAAAAAATTCTATATTATTATACCGTTGATTTTTGCAATGAGTTGATCGATGGGAAATACATGTTGGAATCACTTAATTTTTGGTGTGGTGATCATCCATAAGGTGTAGAGCATATTGAAAAAAAATTCAAAAAATATGGTGGGGGCTTGGCCGTGGGTGGACCAAGGAGGAAATTCCCTCCTTGTCCACCTAATTCCCATTTATATAGAATAATGGGTATCATACGCCATATGAGGCACCCCCTCATATGCCCTCTTACATAAAGTGGACGTTTACCACCAAGTACAAGCACCTGTGGGCTTGTATTTGCCCCATTTAAGTGAGAGGGCATATGAGGGGGTGCCTCATATGCCGTAGGATACCCATTATTCTCATACACACACACACACATGTATATGTACACGTGTACACATGTACACATACGTATGTATACATATGTACATGTGTACATGTGTACACGTGTACACATGTACACATGTACATATGTATACATACGTATGTATACACATGTACATATGTATGAGTACACATGGGATCGGGCGGAAAATTTGTGGGTCAGGGGTTTAGAGGGTGGAGATCAATATGAACGGTTCGGATCTTTCGAAAAAATAGGGGGACATAGACGTTTTGCTAGTGGGTTTTTGGGTTATTTGATCCCTCATATACACACACACACACACACATATATATATGTATACTAGTCATAACCCGTGCCCATGGGCACGGTTCATTTAAGCTTTTCCCCCGCAAAATCTTTGTTCCCCAAAAAATTATTTCTACAGCCAAAATTTAAAAGAACAAATTAGCGTAAAAATATTTAGCGGCACGGGCACCTTCGGCGTGGACGCCTTTAGCGCGGAACAACAAATACATAACAGAACAAAAAATTCGGCACAGGTGCCATCGGTGCGAAACAATGCACGAGTGTCTTCGGTGCGGAATTACAAATTCGACGCAGGCGCCTTTGGCGCAAAACAACAAATTAGCGTAACAAATTTTGCAAGACAACAAATTCGATGCTAAACATCGCGCGAGCGCATTCGGCACGGAACAACAAATTCGACGCGGGTGCTTTTGGCGAGGAACAACAAAGTAGCGTAAAAAATTGCATAGCGCTTTCGACGCGGTTGCTGATTGTTGGTGCGGAACAACGCGTGAGTGCATTCGATACTGAACAACAAATTCGATGCGGGTGCATTTGGCGCCGAACAACAAATTAGCATAAAAATTTAGCACGGGCGCCTTCAGCGCATTTGGCACGAAACAACAAATTCGGTGCATGCGCATTTGGCACGAAACAACAAATTTGGCCCAGTCGCCTTTGGCACGGAACAACAAATTAACATAAAAATTACACGGGCGTCGTTTGTTGGCGCAGAACAACGCGCAAGCGCATTCGGTGCGGAACAACAAATTCGGTGCATGTGTCTTTGGCATGGAACAACAAATTAGCGTAAAAAATTCGACGGGGCGCCTTCGGCACGGAACAACAAACCTCAGGGTATTTTCCGGTGACAGTATTAACTTAAATTTTTTATGTATTTGTTGCTTCGCTGAATTTTTTTACGCAAATTTTTTTACTTTGTTTAATTTAATGGATCATGTTTCTCCACAATCTTTTCAAGACACTTTTAATTTTAAAGTTCTGGTTCCCAAGACACTTTTCCCCCCAAAATTTAAGTTTTCCGGCTAATTTTTTTTCACAAAATCCAATTTCAACCATTGATTTACCAAGATTTGTATCCACTAAAGTTTGTTAGAAATATTATAGAAATAAGGTTGTCAAATTATTTACGTTTTCTCTAGAATTCAAAAAACTTTTTCAACTGTATAATAGTTGGATACAAATTAAACAAAAATATTATAGAAATATTGGCAAATGAGATACCGCTTGAGTCATGTTGGAAATTTATAGAATCAATGCAAGTTTTTCATCAAAGAGCACATGCAATCAAAAAACAGCCTAATTGCCTAAATATTTGTCATCGGACTTAAATTTGCAGCCTTCTAAACCGCCTCACACACTCTCACACACAGAGACACCCACCATCCCCTGAAAAAATAGAAATTAAAACCCCAAAGGTCATCGAAGAAACTGGCTCGATAGCTCTTCTCTGAGGGTATGCATTGCTGAGTAGTGGCCATGTATTCTCCTTTGCTCTTGAGATGCTCTTCTTTGGGGAGGTTGCAGCACACTATCTCAACCACCTTGGCAGGATATGCATTGATTAAACATTGCCTCAAATTTAGTCCTTCATTGAACATGGGATCCGTCAGCATTTTTCAAGTAAAAGTCTCTAACAAAATGTTCCCAAAACTGTAAACATTTGCCTTTGCCCTTGTATAGACTTTTTCATGTACTCTGTTGAATACATTCAAGCCACCACATCGATTTGTATCAGGCAAGAAATATAATCATGCACTATAAATGAATGCAATATAAATGAATGTACAATATCCAAAAAGAAAAAGTAGCAGCAATGGACTATTATGTACTGGGTTTGTGCATTTCCAAACATTTTATCCCTTTTCAAATCTAAATTTCTTGAATTAATCATGTTACACAACATTTACATTTGAGCTACCCCTTATGCAAATACAGGCACAACATTACATCTAAATGGACAAAAAGAAAAAAAATAGAAGAAAGAATATTATACATGACTATAGTCATTTGAATATCATCACAATGAGACTATTATAGTACAAATTCATTATCTAAGAGGCTTTGAGCAAAGCGTGATCCCTGGTATAGGAAAATCGATACAAAATTTTCATTACCGTGTGCCATCGATACATAATTTTCATCACCGCGTGTCCAGTACAGCTCATCAAGCGTGATCCCTGGTATAGAAAATCCATACTTCAATCGCGGCTCCTCTTCTTCTTCCTCTTCTCCGTCATCATATAATAGAAGCTCATCACCTCTAACCAATTAATCCATAAAAATCGATAATTATAAATCAAATTGAGAAACCCAATCCCTACAATAATCCACTTTATGAGAAACTGGATAATGAAAAAAATCTACTTCACGAACTCTACCCACATTGCGAACATATAAATAATTAAACCAAAAAAATAGCAAAACCACTAAAAGAAACAAAAAGATAGCAGAGAGCTTACATGAACATGGCAGAAAAATTGAGCGTAGCGATCGTTCGCCACCGCAACATTTGGGTGGAGGGAATGCAACATGGACCATTATTTTATGGTTCTAACACATAAAAGGGTGGATATAATTTAAACTCAGTCAATTTTAATAACTTTTTATTTTATGTATGTAAAATTAACAGCTGATGACAGGAAGATGCCCATCTCACAAAATCGGGGGGGGGGGGGGGGGGGGGTGTGTGTGTGTGTGTGTGTGTTCTTGAATTTGAGTTCAGAATCTGAATTTATCAAGCAGATGATAGAAGCCCCTTAATTCTAAAGCGTTCAATATGGCAAGTCATAATTTAATTTTTGTAAGAAGTTGCTGAATTTCAAAAGTAGGTAGTACAATCACATAATCTTGTATTAAAAAAATATAAGCAAGTGGTATTATGAAGAGATTATTCCTAATTAGGAAGTGACATTGAGTTGTTACAGGCTTGCACTCCAAATAACAACAGAGTAGATGGCATTTTCAAAACAAAGGAATGGGTTACTTTGGTGGGTTCATTTTCTTCAAGCAAAACATATGCAATACCCATACAATAATAGATGTTGATATCAACTTAGAAGGAACAACTACTAATGGAGCAACCATTCTCATTAGTATCCAATGGATACGTTGATTTAAACTCAAAAGTCTGATCATCCAATAGCCTAACAAAATGTGTTCAGAGGAATCATATGCACTTGTATGGCAGTTTTGAAAGCTATATATGGAAAACGTCCAAGACTGCTCCAAATGGTAGATCCACCGTGCATGTTCTCTCAATGGGATCGAGCAAATGTGAAGCTTCTGAATATCATCCATAGTTCTGATTGAAAGCCCACCCTCCTTGGCAAATTGCAAGGCTGTTGGAATCAGAAAGAATTAAGTTATGAACAAATACAAAAGCATTGTTCACAAAAACAGCTAGAAATAGATCCATTTGTCTCCACTATTAACAAATACATAAGCTTTGGAAGCATTGCACAATTTTGTCAACAAATAAAGTATAATAAAATAAAAGAGAGGAAAATAAAAAAGGATTAGACAACCAGTAAGATAAAGCAGAGATGATAAATCAACTAATACAACGGGATTATACAAACATCAAGATACAGCAGAGACAATAGATGAACTAATACAACAACATGAACTGTCATACCCCACTCGCGGGTAGTATGAAAATTGAGTTGCCGAATTCAATACCTCATCATCAAATTCAGCAAGAGACCGGCCATACCCCCCTCGTGGGTAGTGACCATGACCGGAGTGCAACGAACCCAACCCAAAATGCCTTATATCAATGAGAAAGGAACAATCCAAAATGTAAGATATGATCGCTTCATCGATGCCTCTTCCCGTATTGTAATCTCTCTGCAAACAAACAGAATCTCATTAAAACAAAAACTGATTCCAAGCTAGAGTTAAGTTGGTCAAATAGAAGCATTATTGATTTTAATTGCAACCCCAAATCTAACCCCAAATCTAACTGAATTACAAACCGAAGGTTTTATTCAACTCATCAATTTACAAATTTTTCCTTTTTTGGTTTGATTGATTTTTCATTCATAATTCAATTGATACTTGAGCTACAGAAACAAAAAATGAGTAAAATTGATGTTGAAAGCTACAAACTAAATTATACAGCATGAATGAGTGTATCTTTTCAACAAATTACAAAAAGTTTGTTAAAGAACAAATTTTTGCATCTCTATTTGCCAGAGCTATAACTTTGTGGTTCGAATGACAGCATAGAAGTGGATTATAGATGCAAATCAATATCAAAGCAACATGCACCACATGATTTTAATAATGAATGAATGTTTACATAATTACATGATCTATTTTTGATGTGAAGCATGTAAACACTAAGCCAATTTTTGAATCTGATGGGCCTAAGAACCATAAACATTGCAATGAGAAAAAAAAGCGCATGACACTGCAGACTACTTCCAGTTGTAGAAGACTAAATTTCTTACCTTTGTATCATACAACTTGAGAAAGAAACATGACTTCGGAACAAACAACTTGCTCTCCAAGATCAAAGCAATAGCATCACTAAGCTTCTTGTTCACATCAGGATTGAGGCCTCCAATAAAAACCAGTTCACCATAACCAGCAGGCTACTCTGTTGCACCAAATGCCATTGGCATAGATCCTTTAAGCACTATCATCACATAATGTCAACAGAATAGCAAAGAACTACTAAAATTACTGTAACTTTGCAATGGTTAACTTTATAATTAACACAAATAACTTCCCAAAAAATGAACATTCAGATTTAAATTCTATAAGACACATGAAAGAGTTAGCTGATAAATCAAATAAATCAAAAGACATGGAGCCGAGTAACATGTATCGACAATTAACATGATAATTGGGACGGGGATGCATAACTTAAATTACTTAAGTTTATCAAGAACTGTGAGGATCTAGTTTTGGATCATTCCTCTTTCCAAAATATTTTAAGACCTCTAATTTCTTTACATATATATTTCGATGCGATAAATTAAGTACGCAATCCTAATTAATACAGTGCCATGATGCCAAAGAAAAGAGCAATTACACAATTACAGATGTTATCCTGGTTCTGATTAATCTCTTAAATCGTTCTTCTGTCATATTTCTCCTTTATTTTCTGGAAGAATATGCACTTTGTATTGCATTTCTCTTGAATTTGATAAAGAACGTATAAGTGAAGATAACAAAGAAAGAATAAGTGAAAGAGAAACAGGAGAAGACATAAGAATCAAAGAAACCCTCTTAGCATATAGCTAATTCTCTTGATTCTTCTCTCTTCTAAACTCTCTCTGTCTCTCTCATATTAACCTTCTTAAGTACCAATGATTCCCCCTCTCTCATATTATCTTATTAAGTACCAATGATTCCCCCAATTAGTTCACATCTAGTGTAATTTCTGGGAATCATCATATTTCACGAAAAACAGCAAAACATGAACCAACTTTTAATATTATGTTCAAAGCACATCAAGGACTCAAAACATTTTGTACACCATCCGTAAGCTAACCTCTCAGTATATTGCAAAGCATCATATAACTCAAAAGTATATGTAATTATCAAAGAGGAGAAATCATTAAATTAAGTTAAGAATATAACTAATATGATTAAATCAACAGAAAATCTTCTATTGCTGTTTCGAGTCTTGTTCTCTTGCTGATTGATTATGAAAATAGAGAAAAAATTGCCCTCACCTGTCAGGAAAGAGTGATGCATATATATAGTCCAATACCGACTTACATATTTCAATATATATAGTAGATGATGTTATCATCTACACAGCCGAGCTTATTATTAGCAACAGATTGTTAGACATATCTCTTCCAATTATAGACAAACGTCGTCCTCCAAAAAGACGCGTTCAAATAACAATTATAAAATTGGCTCCTTCATTGTATCATATTCTATTAGAAAATGAGTAGTTCTCAGCTAGGTTTCTTTCGCTCCGTCTCCAACTACTCTTTCCTTTATTCTCTGATGATCAAAGAGGACAGTAGAGAGGAAGGATGTAAAGGATCTTATAGACTTCATTACAAAAGTTAGTAGTAAGTGAGTTAATTTCATACTTATCAATAAGTTAAGTTCCTACTATAATTGAGTGAGTTAAGTTTGATGGAAATGTTAAAAGGTCTTAAAACTGGATTCTCATGCATCTAATGAGATTCACATTAAAGATATATCTGCGATTTCATTAGATGGAAACTCAACTAAATCAAATGCAAAACATAAAAGATGAAAGTGACAAAATATATAATAAATTGATATGAAGATAATCAATAGATTTAGTAAAACACAACGTAAATGCTATTTCTTAAACATAAACCACAAATGAAATGAACATATTTTCCATAGGATGAAATATGCAAAAAAAAAAAGACAACCAACATAAGTTTAATAAACACCGAGCACATGTAAATTACATATGGTGGGTGGCTGCATCATGCATACAGAACAAAAGAATAGTGGAACAGAAGATAGACTATAACGAAACCAATATGATAAATATCAATTAGAATTTGTAAGAAGAATACATGCAAACATGGGTTTTTCTCAAAACTAATGTAATACAACAAATAATTTACTTACCAAACATAAAAAGATTAAATTATAAAAAATAATGCAGATTTGAGTTGTTTATGAAAACTAATGAAGATTCAACTCCCCTACAAATCAAAACTAATGATATTGTATTGAGCAAACTAAAGCTCAGATAAACATGAGAAACTCTGACCAAAACTCCATTTACCATGATAGTACAAAGCAAACCTGTCAGACTGAGATGAGGCACCTTGCTTTCTAGGAGGTCGTAGTCTAAAATCATTGGTTTTCCCATTTACAACGGTAAGGATTTCAGATCACACTATTGCAAGCTTATCATGCAAAAATATTGTGGACGAAAAAATAAACATCAATAGCCAGAGAAATGAGGAATGTTCTGATAAGAGTCTAACGGTTGGTATAAGCCAAAAAATACCAAGACTATAATGATTGTTGCTCTCTCAATAGCCAGAGAAATGATAAATGAGGAATGTGCAGTGTAGCCACCACCTTCAAAATATTCACCCTCTCAAAATTTTGGATCCCCTAAATTTAAACAAATAGCAATAATTATAGCACAATAATTGTCAGTTACTTTCCCCAAAATATGTTAGTTCCTCCAACATTTAATTTCCCCTAGGGAATTTAGTTCCCCTAAAAATTTTAGTTCCCCCAAAATTTAGTTCCCTAGAGATTTAACCCGTACCCAGCAAAAAAGTAGTCCTCTAAAACAGTAAAGGGCAAAAAAATTTTAGTTACCCTCAAAATGTCATTCCCCCGGTTATTTAAAATATTCACCCCTTAAAATCTTGGATCCCCTAATGTTAAACGAATATCAATAATTAAATCACAAAAATTAAAGGGAGAAAAATAATGACGTTCATCTCTACGTTTAATTTTTTTTTCTTTGCTTGCTTGTATATTAACAACATACTTCAATGATGAAGTTAAACTGACCATGCTAATTTTCAGAATCCTATAAATAGAATTTGAGAACTTAGCTTCGCAGAAATTATATTGGAGTTGTCCCCTATATGTTGACAGAAGTAACTATTACAATCTCTAAATGCTTAATTCTGACATGTCAATCTTGCAATCTTATTATTGTGGCACAATATATAGTTGAAACTGGGTCCTTCTCACATATTATTTTTATTTCTTCCAAATTCCCCCCCCCCACCAATTTTTAACACAAAATCCTAGTCATATATGGCCTTTATCCTTGTCAGCATCATTTATCCTAGTCATATCCTAGTCATCGTGTCCTAGTAGGATATAATTCAAAAACTTCCATCAATTGTTTAATAGATGACAGAAGCACCTCGTGAAACATGAATTTTGCTTTGCCATCATCAGTATGGGTCCAGGCATAACAACCTCATGTGTGTGCGTATATGTTCTTTGCAGAGGTTAACATGTCTGCTAGGCTATAGTAGTTTTTAGTCAACCCCTGCCCCAACAAAAATGCTCAGGCTGAGGAGGAAGACAGAAACATGTCTCAAATCGAAGATTCATTCTGTCCAATGTTTCAACTGCTAGGAAACTGACCGGTTTCATGATAGCTTTATGAAATGTCTACCTACTTTGGTTCTCATATTCCATAGGTAAACAATGTAAAATATAAGATAATGGACCACCATTAACAGATCAATTAAACAATATCAAGTAAACAAATCTATGCACAACTTAGCCTCACCAAAGCGTCCACTTGAAGTGTACATCCACACATTCCCTTGCCCTTAGAACCAACACAAAATGGTGACCATGACTGCATAAGAAACAAAGATCATATTATGAATGTAAAGAAGACAAATAACAACAAAACAAACAAATAAGAACTTAGTGCATATGACTATAAAGACAGCTATCATCACCTCTTTAAATACTACAACCTCGCCTGCCACAGCACATTACGATTCCGGCTTCGCCTCAACGTAATCGATAACTTTTAGAGAGATTATAATGTAAATATACGTATGACACATGTAATCAAAAAAATCTGGATATACTCATTTTACCAGGTCAATGATAATCACATACCAGGTCAATGATAGACATGTAAACCAAGTGGATTCTAACTTCATAGAGTTTCAGAATATACACATCCCAAAACACATGCTATGACATAGGATAAGAGAGATGCAGAGGAAAGTTGGGGTTGCCAATGATATTTAAAAAATCTCAACATTATAAAATTATGGTAGAAGCATTCAACAACGGGATTTTTTAGACATGTAAACCAAGTGGATTCTAACTTCATAGAGTTTCAGAATATACACAGCCCAAACCTTCGTATCAAGAATACTACTTGCAAATCCAAAACCTAAAACGTCATAAAATTGAAAGAGAACTATTTTAGGACTTAAGACAACATTTTTTTACATCGACTTATAATATCACACAACCTAAACTATATGCTAAAAGAAAAACCCTTAACTATGAACAAATATACACAAAAATACATTCTGGATTGAACAACCATGCAGTCCAATTTCAAAACCACCATCTCTCACACCGGCATTTAAAACCAACAAAATTTACATATGACTCTAGGGCCGTGTGTCCTGAAAATTAAAAATAAAATCATAGATTAGAATAGGAAAATTAGAAACGAAGATATATCTAATTACTTTGTACAACTCACTATTATTACCTTCATCATGTTTAAGCAGAAAACCTTTTACTCATCACATTATAAAAAGATGACGTGTCAAGCTCAATCCAAAGTGGAGAGTTAATAGGATGAGCAATAACCTAGATAAATTAAGAACATAAATTTCCTAGAAAAATTAATATATATGTGAAAATATGGAAAATTTTAAATTTATACATTTATTTACCTTTTTCGTTGGAGTGGTGGATGTCGTGCTTTCTGGAACCAAGCAAGCTCGGCAAGAACCATCTTCCACTTCTACAACAAAAAAGGTATTTGGATGGTCAATGAAGAGGATATTTTGAAAAACAAAATCTAAGATTTTTATATTACCTCGGAAAAGAAGATTGCTTTGTCTTCAATGTGACTCGTCGCCGTTGCTTGTAAAGTTCTTTTAGCAATTTGCTGAAAATAATAATAATAATAATAAACAGTCACTAATTTTTAATTTCAAAATGGGAATGTTTGTAACGGTATGCATACCTTATCAAAACAAAATCCGATATAACCCCGTAGCCTGACATTTATGTGATTGTTTTGAAGTAACAGAACCTGTGAGAAGAAAAATGTTAATGCAAACATAGTATATTAAAAATATAATGTAGAATTATGATAAGAAACTTACAGTTTTTGCCAAATCTGCATCATCATCTATCTATATAAAAATACAAACCAATATTTTATCCAACAATGCATACCGAAAACTATTAAGTCATGCAATGAAATGTAGTAAAGGAAAAAATTTCTTACCCTGCCATATATGGTAATGTGGGTCCACATTTTAAAGCTTGGTAACGTATGATAATGCTATACCTGCATGTTAGACAACAATCGATAATAATTTTTTAAAAGATCATTTAAACAAATAATATAAATAAAACAATGTAAAGAAAGAAAGTTAAAAAACTTACATACAATTTTTATCATTCATTGGAAATCATAGCAGAACTTCTGGGTAAACGATGTTTACTGTGTTATTTATGTTGGGCTGAAGAAGGACACATACACGATCAAAAGATGTGCACCTTGAAAGTGCAACATAAAGATGTCCATGACTGAAAACTGGGGTCCGCAAATCAACTCCAACGAATTTTACAGATTGTCCTTGGGCTTTATTAATCGTCATAGCATATGTCACACGGACAGGAAACTGCCTTCTTGTCATATGAAAAGGTAATTCTATAGCCGATGGTGACAAAGATATTCTTGGAATAAACACAAAAAAACCGGCTTTATCCCCATTTAAAATTTGAGCTTCAATGACACGTGATGCACATCTGACAACCATCAACCGAGTGCCATTGCAGAGCCCGTCTTTTGGTGCAATATTTCGTAATAAAATAATAGGACAACCAACCTTAAGCTCAAGTGTAAATTGTGGCAACCCAGGAGGATCCAAAGTGTTTATGTACTCAGTTGGATATCTACTCATAATGGTTGGATCGGTTTCATCATTTTCAGAAAAACTGTCTGCAGCTTGATACGTAATCTTCTGTCCCGGAAAAATGTTTAATGCAGCAGCATTTATAAAAGTAACATCATCATTCAGTGCAGAAAGAATTATTCGTTCAGTAAGGTATGCCGAAGTCACGGCACCCTCAATATCAAGCTGCGGATAAATTCGAAGTATTAACTCGTTTAAATCCTTGCACCTGAATATGTTAGAAGGAAGTTCTACCACTTCTGTAGGATTTGACCCAACCTAATACATATAGATATAATTTTAGTGAAGGAATGGCTAAGATAAAAATAGTAAGTAAAATTAAATTAGGCATGAAATAAAATACCTCCAAAATGAATTTTGCAAAATTTGCATTCTCAACCGATGAGTTATTTAACCGCATATTTTGATCCAAGATCAAAACTTGTACAGAGCACCATAATACAGATCGTCTCAATGAGGCACCAACAATTTCTTCTCGAACCCCCTTTGGTATGACGGGCAAGATTTGTCGGAAATCCCCACCAAGAACAACAGTAATACAACCAAATGCTCTGGGGTTATCACAAATATCTTGTAACGATCGATCCACTGCCTCAACACAGTGCCGATGTTGCATAGGTACTTCATCCCATATTATAAGTTTTGCTTTTCGGAATAATTGAGCTTGCATGGATTGCTTGCTAAAATTACAAATTGAAGTATCATGCACATCTAACGGGATACGAAATATGGAATGTGCAGTCCGACCTCCGCTAAGTAGCAATGATGCAATACCGGAAGACGCGACGGTGATAACTATATGTCCAAGACTACGCAACATTGTTGCAAGTGCATTGTACAAAAAAGTCTTTCCAGTTCCAGCACCACCGCTCAAGAAGAATGTAGTACCTTTATTTTCAAATACAGATGAAGTAATTGCCGAGTAAGCATGGCGTTGTGCATCATTGAGGCAATCAATGTCTTTTTGAGCATCCAATTGTTTCGCCTTATTTATAAGTTCCTGATGTTCATGCAACAATCTATTGCCAACAATTTCATTCCAATCTCCAGCAAGAAGTGGCATTGGTGGAAAGTCGGATAGACACTTACCGTACTCCTGAAGCAATTCATTGATAAGGAATAATCCATAATCTTCAAGTTGGCCTTGAGTTGGGGTAGAAATTGCAAATAAAGTTTGCAATTTATGTGGAAGATCATCGCAAATGTGCATTGAAAATTCATTCCATAATGCAAGGGGGTCGATCGGCAAACATTCGATAAGAATAATACAAAACAGTCTTCGTAATTGATATCCTGTTTTCATAATTGAAGCCTCGGAAAGACATTGTCTCCACTCGGAATCATCTTCAAGAAGACCTCTTGACATACATGTTGCTTTGAATGTAGGGTACTCGATAGAATTGAATGTGCGTAAATTTTCCCACGATGTTGGCCCTTTAACAACTGTTAGTAGCAACCGTAAATAAAATCTCTCACCAGAATTAGGGGAGGCAAAATACATTCGGCCAATTGCATATCCAGATTGTCTTGGAGTCCAGACCTTTGTTGACGAATGCCACACAAACTTTTGAGGAAATTCTTGATATGTGAGATCATGTGCAGACTCATGTAAGGCGCAACATGTAAAAAATTCAGTCAAAGTTGTCTTATCATTTTCAGCCCTAGACCTTATTGCATCTACATCTTCATCTGGATCAAAAATAACACGGTGTTGCCCTGGTAAATGAAGTATCAATCTTTGAACTGACGAAATCTCTTGATGCAAAGGATGCTCGAATATTCGCCAAGCTGCCTCAGGTGGTCCAATATATCTTGCATCAAGGTATTGTTGGATCTCATTTACTGCGCCCAATACCATTGTGGTCCGATCATGACCTTTATAAATATACTTATGAATGTACTTCACACATCTTACCCCAGCACAAACTTCGACATTAATGTGGCAGTTAAAGCGCCTTGAGAGATACCTGTTGTGCGGCACAATATCGCGGTTATCAACCTGATGCCCCCTTACAGTATATAGATGCACATTACTACGACGACGGTAAATAGGATATCCATCACGATCCAAGGTTGTTGCATCTGCATAATTTCGAGGGTATTTCTTAGTACACTTACCATTTTCCATGCATGAAGCATTTGGATTTCGAGCACCGCATGGTCCATGTACCATACATTTTGACACAGTATCGAATAATGCAGGATCTTGAGCAGGATCAGGAAATTCAGCACATACAATTCTATCCACTTGATCACATGTATGAATCTTATCGGGTCCACGAAGAAAGAAAAGAGCATGCATATGTGGAAGACCCCGTTTCTGAAATTCAATTGTAAATACATGTGCTACTTTCTTTCCAAATACATTATTGCCATCAATCTCCTTCATCAAAGCCTTTCTTTTTAACTCAAATACACGTGCAACTAAATCTGGACGGTCGGTAGCCTTTTGATTGGGCAGTAGAGCCGAAGTAATTTCTGGCCACTTTGGATTTGCGGTCATGGTAAGAAAAATATCCGGGTGCTGGTTATAACGTGTGATAGCCATCGAGTCTTGAAATATTCAAACATGTGACGTGCACTGCCAGTGAAAGATGAAGGAAGTATCATGCGCTGTCCAATTTGGTCGCATCTGGCATATGCATCGATATCTGCAAGACCCTGATAGAGCTCTGAGCGGAGTTTTCGTTGATTAAGTTTGATGAATGTCAAACGATGTTGCTCAGTTGCTGCCCAAGCATCAACTATGAACTCCTGGAATAACTTTCCCGCTCTCAAAATTGAAGAATACTCGTTCTGTCTTTCAAACAGACGGTAGCTATAAAACTCACACATGGTCAGGCGTCTACTTGATGCTATGTTTTGAACTGGATCCCACTGCATCAACTCAGGTTCCCATCCAAGCTGACCATCAGGAAATAATAAGACGTAGTGTAATGGTAAGTATGCAGGATGAGTCTCATTGATTTGCATTAATTGATGATTTCCTCGAAGATGTAAAACTATATCTCGCATCCCGGAAGGTTGATAGCCATCGCCAGGTAAAATAACCGCAATCTCATCTACGGTTGGGAGGTTATAACGGCGACGATCCTTGTTTGAATTGTAATGCAGATATACAGGAAGATCATGACCACCTAAATCTGCTTGAGATAAAACAGAATACGCCTGACAATATAGTTTGATGAATGGATTTATGCCCGATAGACAATTTTGAATAATTTGTAAGACATCCTTGCTCAAATGTGGATTTCTATTACTTCGTAACTCCATAGCAGAATCCGGATCATATATGTAAAGTTGACAATAACTGGCTGTTTGATCCGGTTGGGGCAGAAGTTATCCTGTTCGATGGCGTAATTCTCCATGAATTGTAAATATGTTCGGGCCTCTGCCAGCAATCAATCTTTGATCCATTGTCACACCAAGGCTGGTAAATGCCTTAGCTGCATTATACTCCCGAGTATACTTTCGAAATGATTTTGATGCTTCACTGTCACCATCATATAATTCTCTAAGTGCTGGAGGGGGTTCATTAAGTTTCGGCAATCTTACTTTTCCTTGCAAACAACATGTGCCAAAAAGACGTGTTGTCAAAGTTGACCTCGACAACCGTTCATCCAACCAGTGTAAGGCTGAACAATGAGGGCATGGAATGTTCATTAATCCAAGATGGTGCCGACCAAAATCAACCTGAGTTGGTGGACCAGAGCCATGATGAGTTGACCTACAAACTAACATCGAAGCTATGCCATCATCTTCATGTTCAGCTTGAAAAGTTGCGACTGGAGGTATTATGTGAGGTGTATTAAGTGATCCTGTAGCTAAACACCTATCCAATATAAAACCAACATTAAATAAATTTACATTACATTAAAGTAGATAGATTCCATAGATAATAACCTGGAAGATGGTTCAGCATCTTGGGCTGAGACCTCATCTTCATGTTCAACAGTAGAAGTTGGTAATGCATGTGTGCTTTGAGGTATATCAAGTACACTGTTAGGAGTCATATATCGAGATATGTTTCCTTGTTTTTGTTCTCGATCTCTCCTTTTGTGTTGAGCTAAAGACCTATCAAAAATAAACCCAAAACTAAATACAAATACAATACATGAGTAGAATTGATTTTATGTACAGTCAGGTGGATAATAACCTGACAGATGGTCCAGGTACTTGTCCAGAAATCATATCGTTATGCAAGGCTGAGACAGCATCTTCTTGTTCAAACGGGGAAGTTGTCATCGCTGGTGTTAAATGAGGCATATCAAGGACACTGTCAGAAGTCAAAGCGTGAGATATGTTTCGGTGTTCTTGTTCACGCTCTCGATCTCGCCTTCTGCGTTGAGCTAAAGACCTATCCAAATTACACCCAAACTAATTACAGTTAAAATACATGATAGTAGTAAAGATTTTATGTTTAATCAGGTGATAATAACCTGACAGATGGTCCAGGTACTTGTCCGGAATTCATAACGTTACGTGAGGCTGCGACAGCATCTTCTTGTTCAACCGGGGAAATTGTCATTGCTGGTGGTATATGATGCATATCAAAGACACTATTAGATGTCAAAGCGTGAGATATGTTTCGGTGTTCTTGTTCACGCTCTCGAGCTCGCCTTCTGCGTTGAGCTAAAGACCTATCCAAATAACACCCAAACTAATTACAATTAAAATACATGATAGTAGTATAGATTTTATGTTTAGTCAGGTGATAATAACCTAACAGATGGTCCAGGTACTTGTCCAGAATTCATAGTGTTCCGCGAGGCTGAGACAGCATCTTCTTGTTCAACTGGGGAAGTTGTGAGTGATGGTGTTATATGAGGCATATCAAGGACACTGTCAGACGTCAGAGCGTGAGATATGTTTCGGTGTTCTTGCTCACGCTCTCGATCTCGCCTTCTGCGTTGAGCTAAAGACCTATCCAAATTACACCCAAACTAATTACAATTAAAATACAGTAGAGTATATTTGATTTTTGGCACATTCAAATGGAAATAACCTGGCAGATGGTTCTGCGTCGTGTTCAAAAATTGTGTCATTATGATTCCTTTTATGTTGCCATTGTCGCAAGGGTGAAATGCGACGAACACTTGGTAGTGAAGAACTAATCGTAGGCTCAGTGAGAGAGCTATGTTGTTCTTGTCCTTTCCGTGAGGCTGATACGTCACTATCAACAGATGCCTAAATTGAGTGCATAGCATAACCTTGATTAATGATGATCAATCAAGCATGAATATAGTAATTTATACTAACAAATTCCATACCGTTCGCATGTTGGTGTGAAGCAAATGGGAATGCGAAAATCCGTAGGCTGGTCAAAGAATGCCAACGTATAACTGAATCATTTAAACTTAGTGTTAACATAATTTTATCACAGATGAATATTTATTCTGAGCGAATGAGTGAATTTGACATATTCAAATGAGTTTGAAGGTTGACATATTCAAATTTTATCACAGTTTATAAAATTTGAAGTGAATATGACATATTCATTTGAAGTTTATCACTCATGTGAATAAATTTGACAAATTTAAATTCCATATGTCAAACTGTGACGTATTCATTTGCTCAGTTTCTCGGCATCAGGACCCTAATCCAAATAGCAAAATATGCAAATGACAGGACGTGTTGATACAATTAGTGTGGATATCAAATTCATTTCAATGTTCACATATTCAAAAATTTGAGCATATCCTATATCCCATTTCAAAATTGAGTGCATATTCAAAATTTCCTATGGTGATCTGTACTTGACATGTTCAAATGCAAATTGAGTGCATATCCTGTCAAGTAACAATAACATCCCAATTCATCTGTTGAGAAATATCATCCCAAGTAACTAAATTCAAGTTCAAAATTCAAATTGAGAATTTTAGTTACTTGACCGGATATCTTATAACAAATCAAATTGATATTCAAAATTCCAATTCATATACAATATCACAATTCAATTCACATATTCAAAGTTGAAAATTGAAACTTTTGAAAATTGAAAATCTGAATGCCAGGATATTTGAAACTTGCTTTATCTAAAAATTGAAACTTTTGAATTGAGTTCAAGTTCCAAAACTTGAGTACATTAACTTGACCACTTTGTTCAAAATGAAAGGGTCCTGATCCACACATGAGTTCGAAATCTGAAAATTGAGTACATCCAGGATACCCAAATATAGAATATCCAGGACTTATGTTTTATCAATCTTGGACTTTTGATAAAACATTTGAATTGATAAAACATTCTACTGAATGATAAAACATTTGGAATTGAAGCATACTGTAGAATGGAACATAGGACCCTTTCAAAAAATTTATATTTTGATAAAACATTTGGAACAGGACTTATAGAATTCTAAACATTTGTTCCATTCTACTGTATGCTATGTTAAGTCCTGGATAGTTCCATTTTATCAGGACTTATGTTCCATTCTATTGTATGCTATGTTAAATGTTGCAGGTTATCAATTTATCAGGACAATTTCCAATAGGATAGCAGGTGTTATTTTGGGTGGATTTTCCATTAACTTATATATTCCATTAACATAAGTCCTGATATAACACCTGATAATGATATGGGTGGAATTTATGTTAATGTTAAAATCAACCCACCCATCCATTAACATTTATCCATATAAATTCCACCCATCCATTAACATAAATTTCCATTATCAGGACTTGTATATTCCACCCATATCAGGACTTCTGTCTTTAATTAACTTATATATTCAATTCTAAACACATGCTATGCTATGTTTAAAGTCTTTAACATATATATTCAATTTCCATTAACTTATATATCAATTCATCTGTAATATCAATACTTATGTTCCACTCAATTTCCATCCATTAACATTTATCCATATAAATTCCACCCTTATAAATTCAACCCTTATAAATTTTTCCATTAGCAGGACTTATATATTCTACCCATATCAGGACTTCTGTCTTTAACATTAACTTATACAATCAATTCTAAACACCTACTATGCTATGTTAAAAGTCTATAACATATATATTCAATTTCCATTAACTTATATATCATTCATCTGTAATATCAGGACTTATGTTCCACTCAATTTCCATTATCAGGACAATTTCCACTCAATTTCCACTCAATTAACAATATATTCCATTAAATTATCAGGACTTAAGTTCCACTCAATTTCCATTATCAGGACAATTTCCACTCAATTTCCACTCAATTAACAATATATTCCATTAAATTATCAGGACTTATGTTCCACTCAATTTCCATTTGATTCCATATATTGTTGCAGGTTATCAGGACATATGTTGCATAATTTCACTCAATACTGTAATAACACTCAATTTTCCATTTAACACATATGGAATTGAGATACTTGAGATACTTACATTGAAAATTTAACAATGTGTATCTCAAGTATCCTTACTTGAATGAATTCTGTGAAGGAATTTAACACATATTGAATCAAATTTATGTGTATCTCAATAATCTTGATTTGTATATCTGCAATAATTTGATTTGTATCTCATACTTGAGATACACATATATGGAATCAAATTTAACACATTAGCTAAATTATGCAAGATTGAGTTCACATAGGATATCCTGCAACAATAACACATATCATGTATCTCAATTCTCAAGTTCATCATTCAAAATTTAACATTCATGATTTACAGGATTAGATGAATGAGATGCAAAATTCAGTTCATCATTCAAATATTTAACATTCATGTTCAAAAATTTAACATTCATCATTCAACAATAACACATATCATGGCAAAAGTGTTAAAAATGAGATATCATCTGTCATGAGATACACATAAATGTATTCCTTATCTCAAAATTTGGAACTTAAATGAGATATCCTTGCTTTATCTAATAACACATATCAAATTCATGCCAGGATATCTCAGTTCATGAATGAGTTCAAATTTGGAACTCAATTCAAAAGTTTGGAACATAAATGAGTGATATCCTTGCTTTATCTCATTCATCTAAAGCAAAATCTGAATGCCAGGTATTCTTGCTTTATCAAATTCATGAGTGATATCCTTGCTTTATCAAATTCATGCCAAGTTTTGAATTGAGTTCAATCTAATAACACCTATCAAACTTGCTTTATCTAATAACACATATCAAATTTGGAACATAAATGAGTTCATGCCAGGATATCTCAGTTCATCATTCAATTCACATATTTTTAACATTCACAGGATATGTGTTATTAGATTTTATCATTCACAGGATATCTCAAATTTTAAAAATGATTAAAAATGATTCACAGGATAAAATCTGAATGTAATTATGTGAATGATAAAATTATCAAATTTGATATCTCAATGTGTTCACAGGATAAAATTTGAATGATATTTGATAATATTATCAAATCTGATTTTATCATTCACATATCCTGTACAGTCAAATTTGATAACATATATCATTCACATATCCTGTACAGTCACCTAATGATATTTGATAATATTAGATAAAATCTCAATGATAAAATCTGACTGATAAAATTCACAGGATAAAATCTGAATGATAAAATTTGATAAAATCTGAATATAAAATCTGAATGTGTTCACAGGATATGTGTTATTAGATATCATTCACAGGATATCTTAAATTTTATCATTCACATATCCTTGAGACATATTTTTAACATTCAGTTCATCATTCAATCCAGGATATCTCAGTTCATGTCTCAAGAGTGTGTGTTATTAGATTTTATCATTCAATTCATCAGGATATGTGTTAACACTCTTGAGACATAATATCAAAATTTGACATTCATCATTCATCATTCAAAAATTTGAGATAGAATATCAAAATTCAGTTCATCATTCAAAATTTAACATTCATGATTGATAGGAAATCAAGAAAGAAATTTTTGAGATAAATGAAGACAGAAATTTACAGGATATCCTCATGACCAATAACAAAAATGAGAATATCCTCAAAAATCAGAAATAACAAAAATTTAAGTAAGGATATCTCAAAATTCATAACAACAGTGTTAAAAATGAGATATCCAATGTCATGAGATACACATAAATGTGTTCCTTATCTCAAAATTTAAAATGAGTTACACAAAAATGAGATATCCTCTGTCATGATTAAATCTCTCACCTGTTAAATAACATGACTATGGGTGAAACACAAAATCTTGATTAATATCTCTCACCTGTTGAATATCCCAGTTAACTGTTCAAATCACCAACTTGAACGTTTGAAGAGCACACCTAGACACCTTGCAAAAAATCCGAAACAACCAAGTGAGGAAGATGATTGATAAAACACAAAATGTTGCTACAACATGGGCGAATGATAAAACTCAAGATGGCAACGTGAGGAAGATGATTACGGCTGTTGCGTGGAGGCTGATGATTATGGGGATGGATCCTTCAAGATGATGTTGAGGATGAGGGAGATGGCAACGTTGGATGGAAACGTGATGAGGCTGATGATTATGGGGTTGGATGCTTGAAGATGATGTTGAAGATAAGGGAGATGTTAACGTTGGATGGAAACGTGAGGATGTTGAAGATGAGGAAGATCACCTTCACTCGTTGTACTCTCCAAATTAATTCCCTCCAAGAAACGTGAGGGAGATGGCTCTGATGTGATCAAATAATTTGATCACATCACCAATTTTCCCCCTAATTTTCCCTCCATATACTAATTTTCCCTCCAATTTCAAACCATGCTGCCAACGGGTGAAGGGTTCTTCAAATGATGTCACCTTCAATGAGTTCAATTTCATTCAATTTCATTCAAATTTCATTCAAATTTCATTCACTGAGTTCAATTTCATTCAAATTTCATTCAAATTCAAGACAAATTCATAAGAGCTCAAATTACATGCTGACTAGGACAAAGCAATATGACTGGACTGCTGACTGGGACAAAATTCAAATTATGCATGAAATATAGAATAGATATGTATGTTTATATATATATACACACACAAATATATATATATGTATAGATATGTATGTATACACACACACACACACACACACATATATATATATATGTATATATATGTATGTATGTATATGTATATATATGTATGTATGTATATGTACTAGTCATAACCCGTGCCCATGGGCACGGTTCATTTAAGCTTTTCCCCCGCAAAATCTTTGTTCCCCAAAAAATTATTTCTACAGCCAAAATTTAAAAGAACAAATTAGCGTAAAAATATTTAGCGGCACGGGCACCTTCGGCGTGGACGCCTTTGGCACGGAACAACAAATACATAACAGAACAACAAATTCGACACAGGTGCCATCGGTGCGAAACAATGCACGAGTGTCTTCGGTGCGGAATTACAAATTCGACGCAGGCGCCTTTGGCGCAAAACAACAAATTAGCGTAACAAATTTTGCAAGACAACAAATTCGATGCTAAACATCGCGCGAGCGCATTCAGCACTGAACAACAAATTCGGCGCGGGTGCTTTTGGCGCGGAACAACAAAGTAGCGTAAAAAATTGCATAGCGCCTTCGACGCGGTTGCTGATTGTTGGTGCGAAACAACGCGTGAGTGCATTCGATACTGAACAACAAATTCGATGCGGGTGCATTTGGCGCCGAACAACAAATTAGCATAAAAATTTAGCACGGGCGCCTTCAGCGCATTTGGCACGAAACAACAAATTCGGTGCATGCGCATTTGGCACGAAACAACAAATTTGGCCCAGTCGCCTTTGGCACGGAACAACAAATTAACATAAAAATTGCACGGGCGTCGTTTGTTGGCGCAGAACAACGCGCAAGCGCATTCGGTGCAGAACAACAAATTCGGTGCATGTGTCTTTGGCATGGAACAACAAATTAGCGTAAAAAATTCGACGGGGCGCCTTCGGCACGGAACAACAAACCTCAGGGTATTTTCCGGTGACAGTACTAACTTAAATTTTTTATGTATTTGTTGCTTCGCTGAATTTTTTTACGCAAATTTTTTTACATTGTTTAATTTAATGGATCATGTTTCTCCACAATCTTTTCAAGGCACTTTTAATTTTAAAGTTCTGGTTCCCAAGACACTTTTCCCCCCAAAATTTAAGTTTTCCGGCTAATTTTTTTCACAAAATCCAATTTCAACCATTGATTTACCAAGATTTGTATCCACTAAAGTTTGTTAGAAATATTATAGAAATAAGGTTGTCAAATTATTTACGTTTTCTCTAGAATTCAAAAAACTTTTTCAACTGTATAATAGTTGGATACAAATTAAACAAAAATATTATAGAAATATGGTCAAATGAGATACCGCTTGAGTCATGTTGGAAATTTATAGAATCAATGCAAGTTTTTCATCAAAGAGCACATGCAATCAAAAAACAGCCTAATTGCCTAAATATTTGTCATCGGACTTAAATTTGCAGCCTTCTAAACCGCCTCACACACTCTCACACACAGAGACACCCACCATCCCCTGAAAAAATAGAAATTAAAACCCCAAAGGTCATCGAAGAAACTGGCTCGATAGCTCTTCTCTGAGGGTATGCATTGCTGAGTAGTGGCCATGTATTCTCCTTCGCTCTTGAGATGCTCTTCTTTGGGGAGGTTGCAGCACACTATCTCAACCACCTTGGCAGGATATGCATTGATTAAACATTGCCTCAAATTTAGTCCTTCATTGAACATGGGATCCGTCAGCATTTTTCAAGTAAAAGTCTCTAACAAAATGTTCCCAAAACTGTAAACATTTGCCTTTGCCCTTGTATAGACTTTTTCATGTACTCTGTTGAATACATTCAAGCCACCACATCGATTTGTATCAGGCAAGAAATATAATCATGCACTATAAATGGATGCAATATAAATGAATGTACAATATCCAAAAAGAAAAAGTAGCAGCAATGGACTATTATGTACTGGGTTTGTGCATTTCCAAAAATTTTATCCCTTTTCAAATCTAAATTTCTTGAATTAATCATGTTACACAACATTTACATTTGAGCTACCCCTTATGCAAATACAGGCACAACATTACATTTAAATGGACAAAAAGAAAAAAAATAGAAGAAAGAATATTATACATGACTATAGTCATTTGAATATCATCACAATGAGACTATTATAGTACAAATTCATTATCTAAGAGGCTTTGAGCAAAGCGTGATCCCTGGTATAGGAAAATCGATACATAATTTTCATTACCGTGTGCCATCGATACATAATTTTCATCACCGCGTGTCCAGTACAGCTCATCAAGCGTGATCCCTGGTATAGAAAATCCATACTTCAATCGCAGCTCCTCTTCTTCTTCCTCTTCTCCGTCATCATATAATAGAAGCTCATCACCTCTAACCAATTAATCCATAAAAATCGATAATTATAAATCAAATTGAGAAACCCAATCCCTACAATAATCCACTTTATGAGAAACTGGATAATGAAAAAAATCTACTTCACGAACTCTACCCACATTGCGAACATATAAATAATTAAACCAAAAAAATAGCAAAACCACTAAAAGAAACAAAAAGATAGCAGAGAGCTTACATGAACATGGCAGAAAAATTGAGCGTAGCGATCGTTCGCCACCGCAACATTTGGGTGGAGGGAATGCAACATGGACCATTATTTTATGGTTCTAACACATAAAATGGTAGATATAATTTAAACTCAGTCAATTTTAATAACTTTTTATTTTATGTATGTAAAATTAACAGCTGATGATAGGAAGATGCCCATCTCACAAAATCGGGGGGGGGGGGGGGGTGTGTGGGTGTTCTTGAATTTGAGTTCAGAATCTGAATTTATCAAGCAGATGATAGAAGCCCCTTAATTCTAAAGCGTTCAATATGGCAAGTCATAATTTAATTTTTGTAAGAAGTTGCTGAATTTCAAAAGTAGTTAGTACAATCACATAATCTTGTATTAAAAAAATATAAGCAAGTGGTATTATGAAGAGATTATTCCTAATTAGGAAGTGACATTGAGTTGTTACAGGCTTGCACTCCAAATAACAACAGAGTAGATGGCATTTTCAAAACAAAGGAATGGGTTACTTTGGTGGGTTCATTTTCTTCAAGCAAAACATATGCAATACCCATACAATAATAGATGTTGATATCAACTTAGAAGGAACAACTACTAATGGAGCAACCATTCTCATTAGTATCCAATGGATACGTTGATTTAAACTCAAAAGTCTGATCATCCAATAGCCTAACAAAATGTGTTTCAGAGGAATCATATGTACTTGTATGGCAGTTTTGAAAGCTATATATGGAAAACGTCCAAGACTGCTCCAAATGGTAGATCCACCGTGCATGTTCTCCCAATGGGATCGAGCAAATGTGAAGCTTCTGAATATCATCCATAGTTCTGATTGAAAGCCCACCCTCCTTGGCAAATTGCAAGGCTGTTGGAATCAGAAAGAATTAAGTTATGAACAAATACAAAAGCATTGTTCACAAAAACAGCTAGAAATAGATCCATTTGTCTCCACTATTAACAAATACATAAGCTTTGGAAGCATTGCACAATTTTGTCAACAAATAAAGTATAATAAAATAAAAGAGAGGAAAATAAAAAAGGATTAGACAACCAGTAAGATAAAGCAGAGATGATAAATCAACTAATACAAAGGGATTATACAAACATCAAGATACAGCAGAGACAATAGATGAACTAATACAACAACATGAACTGTCATACCCCACTCGCGGGTAGTATGAAAATTGAGTTGCCGAATTCAATACCTCATCATCAAATTCAGCAAGAGACCGGCCATACCCCCCTCGCGGGTAGTGACCATGACCGGAGTGCAACGAACCCAACCCAAAATGCCTTATATCAATGAGAAAGGAACAATCCAAAATGTAAGATATGATCGCTTCATCGATGCCTCTTCCCGTATTGTAATCTCTCTGCAAACAAACAGAATCTCATTAAAACAAAAACTGATTCCAAGCTAGAGTTAAGTTGGTCAAATAGAAGCATTATTGATTTTAATTGCAACCCCAAATCTAACCCCAAATCTAACTGAATTACAAACCGAAGGTTTTATTCAACTCATCAATTTACAAATTTTTCCTTTTTTGGTTTGATTGATTTTTCATTCATAATTCAATTGATACTTGAGCTACAGAAACAAAAAATGAGTAAAATTGATGTTGAAAGCTACAAACTAAATTATACAGCATGAATGAGTGTATCTTTTCAACAAATTACAAAAAGTTTGTTAAAGAACAAATTTTTGCATCTCTATTTGCCAGAGCTATAACTTTGTGGTTCGAATGACAGCATAGAAGTGGATTATAGATGCAAATCAATATCAAAGCAACATGCACCACATGAATTTAATAATGAATGAATGTTTACATAATTACATGATCTATTTTTGATGTGAAGCATGTAAACACTAAGCCAATTTTTGAATCTGATGGGCCTAAGAACCATAAACATTGCAATGAGAAAAAAAAGCGCATGACACTGCAGACTACTTCCAGTTGTAGAAGACTAAATTTCTTACCTTTGTATCATACAACTTGAGAAAGAAACATGACTTCGGAACAAACAACTTGCTCTCCAAGATCAAAGCAATAGCATCACTAAGCTTCTTATTCACATCAGGATTGAGGCCTCCAATAAAAACCAGTTCACCATAACCAGCAGGCTACTCTGTTGCACCAAATGCCATTGGCATAGATCCTTTAAGCACTATCATCACATAATGTCAACAGAATAGCAAAGAACTACTAAAATTACTGTAACTTTGCAATGGTTAACTTTATAATTAACACAAATAACTTCCCAAAAAATGAACATTCAGATTTAAATTCTATAAGACACATGAAAGAGTTAGCTGATAAATCAAATAAATCAAAAGAGATGGAGCCGAGTAACATGTATCGACAATTAACATGATAATTGGGACGGGGATGCATAACTTAAATTACTTAAGTTTATCAAGAACTGTGAGGATCTAGTTTTGGATCATTCCTCTTTCCAAAATATTTTAAGACCTCTAATTTCTTTACATATATATTTCGATGCGATAAATTACAGTACGCAATCCTAATTAATATAGTGCCATGATGCCAAAGAAAAGAGCAATTACACAATTACAGATGTTATCCTGG
The DNA here is from genome assembly GCA_030789695.1 of Scilla litardierei. NCBI lineage: Eukaryota > Viridiplantae > Streptophyta > Magnoliopsida > Asparagales > Asparagaceae > Scilla > Scilla litardierei. The sequence goes on from CM061134.1 coordinate 61,144,930, forward strand.
TTCTGATTAATCTCTTAAATCGTTCTTCTGTCATATTTCTCCTTTATTTTCTGGAAGAATATGCACTTTGTATTGCATTTCTCTTGAATTTGATAAAGAACGTATAAGTGAAGATAACAAAGAAAGAATAAGTGAAAGAGAAACAGGAGAAGACATAAGAATCAAAGGAACCCTCTTAGCCTATAGCTAATTCTCTTGATTCTTCTCTCTTCTAAACTCTCTCTGTCTCTCTCATATTAACCTTCTTAAGTACCAATGATTCCCCCTCTCTCATATTTCCCTTATTAAGTACCAATGATTCCCCCAATTAGTACACATCTAGTGTAATTTCTGGGAATAATCATATTTCACAAAAAACAGCAAAACATGAACCAACTTTTAATATTATGTTCAAAGAACATCAAGGACTCAAAACATTTTGTACACCACCCGTAAGCTAACCTCTCAGTATATTGCAAAGCATCATATAACTCAAAAGTATATGTAATTATCAAAGAGGAGAAATCATTAAATTAAGTTAAGAATATAACTAATATGATCAAATCAACAGAAAATCTTCTATTGCTGTTTCGAGTCTTGTTCTCTTGCTGATTGATTATGAAAATAGAGAAAAAATTGCCCTCACCTTTCAGGAAAGAGTGATGCATATATATAGTCCAATACCGACTTACATATTTCAATATATATAGTAGATGATGTTATCATCTACACAGCCGAGCTTATTATTAGCAACAGATTGTTAGACATATCTCTTCCAATTATAGACAAACGTCGTCCTCCAAAAAGACGCGTTCAAATAACAATTATAAAATTGGCTCCTTCATTGTATCATATTCTATTAGAAAATGAGTAGTTCTCAGCTAGGTTTCTTTCGCTCCGTCTCCAACTACTCTTTCCTTTATTCTCTGATGATCAAAGAGGACAGTAGAGAGGAAGGATGTAAAGGATCTTATAGACTTCATTACAAAAGTTAGTAGTAAGTGAGTTAATTTCATACTTATCAATAAGTTAAGTTCCTACTATAATTGAGTGAGTTAAGTTTGATGGAAATGTTAAAAGGTCTTAAAACTGGATTCTCATGCATCTAATGAGATTCACATTAAAGATATATCTACGATTTCATTAGATGGAAACTCAACTAAATCAAATGCAAAACATAAAAGATGAAAGTGACAGAATATATAATAAATTGATATGAAGATAATCAATAGATTTAGTAAAACACAACCTAAATGCTATTTCTTAAACATAAACCACAAATGAAATGAACATATTTTCCATAGGATGAAATATGCAAAAAAAAAGACAACCAACATAAGTTTAATAAACACCGAGCACATGTAAATTACATATGGTGGGTGGCTGCATCATGCATACAGAACAAAAGAATAGTGGAACAGAAGATAGACTATAACGAAACCAATATGATAAATATCAATTAGAATTTGTAAGAAGAATACATGCAAACATGGGTTTTTCTCAAAATTAATGTAATACAACAAATAATTTACTTACCAAACATAAAAAGATTAAATTATAAAAACTAATGCAGATTTGAGTTGTTTATGAAAACTAATGAAGATTCAACTCCCCTACAAATCAAAACTAATGATATTTTATTGAGCAAACTAAAGCTCAGATAAACATGAGAAACTCTGACCAAAACTCCATTTACCATGATAGTACAAAGCAAACCTGTCAGACTGAGATGAGGCACCTTGCTTTCTAGGAGGTCGTAGTCTAAAATCATTGGCTTTCCCATTTACAACGGTAAGGATTTCAGATCACACTATTGCAAGCTTATCATGCAAAAATATTGTGGACGAAAAAATAAACATCAATAGCCAGAGAAATGAGGAATGTTCTGATAAGAGTCTAACGGTTGGTATAAGCCAAAAAATACCAAGACTATAATGATTGTTGCTCTCTCAATAGCCAGAGAAATGATAAATGAGGAATGTGCAGTGTAGCCACCACCTTCAAAATATTCACCCTCTCAAAATTTTGGATCCCCTTAATTTAAACAAATAGCAATAATTATAGCACAATAATTGTCAGTTACTTTCCCAAAAATATGTTAGTTCCTCCAACATTTAATTTCCCCTATGGAATTTAGTTCCCCTAAAAATTTTACTTCCCCCAAAATTTAGTTCCCTAGAGATTTAACCCGTACCCAGCAAAAAAGTAGTCCTCTAAAACAGTAAAGGGCAAAAAAATTTTAGTTACCCTCAAAATGTCATTCCCCGGTTATTTAAAATATTCACCCCTTAAAATCTTGGATCCCCTAATGTTAAACGAATATCAATAATTAAATCACAAAAATTAAAGGGAGAAAAATAATGACGTTCATCTCTACGGTTAATTTTTTTTTCTTTGCTTGCTTGTATATTAACAACATACTTCAATGATGAAGTTAAACTGACCATGCTAATTTTCAGAATCCTATAAATAGAATTTGAGAACTTAGCTTCGCAGAAATTATATTGGAGTTGTCCCCTATATGTTGACAGAAGTAACTATTACAATCTCTAAATGCTTAATTCTGACATGTCAATCTTGCAATCTTATTATTGTGGCACAATATATAGTTGAAACTGGATCCTTCTCACATATTATTTTTATTTCTTCCAAATTCCCCCCCACCAATTTTTAACACAAAATCCTAGTCATATATGGCCTTTATCCTTGTCAGCATCATTTATCCTAGTCATATCCTAGTCATCGTGTCCTAGTAGGATATAATTCAAAAACTTCCCTCAATTGTTTAATAGATGACAGAAGCACCTCGTGAAACATGAATTTTGCTTTGCCATCATCAGTATGGGTCCAGGCATAACAACCTCATGTGTGTGCGTATATGTTCTTTGCAGAGGTTTGTGTGTGCGTATATGTTCTTTGCAGAGGTTAACATGTCTGCTAGGCTATAGTAGTTTTTAGTCAACCCCTGCCCCAACAAAAATGCTCAGGCTGAGGAGGAAGACAGAAACATGTCTCAAATCGAAGATTCATTCTGTCCAATGTTTCAACTGCTAGGAAACTGACCGGTTTCATGATAGCTTTATGAAATGTCTACCTACTTTGGTTCTCATATTCCATAGGTAAACAATGTAAAATATAAGATAATGGACCACCATTAACAGATCAATTAAACAATATCAAGTAAACAAATCTATGCACAACTTAGCCTCACCAAAGCGTCCACTTGAAGTGTACATCCACACATTCCCTTGCCCTTAGAACCAACACAAAATGGTGACCATGACTGCATAAGAAACAAAGATCATATTATGAATGTAAAGAAGACAAATAACAACAAAACAAACAAATAAGAACTTAGTGCATATGACTATAAAGACAGCTATCATCACCTCTTTAAATACTACAACCTCGCCTGCCATAGCACATTACGATTCCGGCTTCGCCTCAACGTAATCGATAACTTTTAGAGAGATTATAATGTAAATATACGTATGACACATGTAATCAAAAAAATCTGGATATACTCATTTTACCAGGTCAATGATAATCACATACCAGGTCAATGATAGACATGTAAACCAAGTGGATTCTAACTTCATAGAGTTTCAGAATATACACATCCCAAAACACATGCTATGACATAGGATAAGAGAGATGCAGAGGAAAGTTGGGGTTGCCAATGATATTTAAAAAATCTCAACATTATAAAATTATGGTAGAAGCATTCAACAACGGGATTTTTTAGACATGTAAACCAAGTGGATTCTAACTTCATAGAGTTTCAGAATATACACAGCCCAAACCTTCGTATCAAGAATACTACTTGCAAATCCAAAACCTAAAACATCATAAAATTGAAAGAGAACTATTTTAGGACTTAAGACAACATTTTTTTTACATCGACTTATAATATCACACAACCTAAACTATATGCTAAAAGAAAAACCCTTAACTATGAACAAATATACACAAAAATACATTCTGGATTGAACAACCATGCAGTCCAATTTCAAAACCACCATCTCTCACACCGGCATTTAAAACCAACAAAATTTACATATGACTCTAGGGCCGTGTGTCCTGAAAATTAAAAATAAAATCATAGATTAGAATAGGAAAATTAGAAACGAAGATATATCTAATTACTTTGTACAACTCACTATTATTACCTTCATCATGTTTAAGCAGAAAACCTTTTACTCATCACATTATAAAAAGATGACGTGTCAAGCTCAATCCAAAGTGGAGAGTTAATAGGATGAGCAATAACCTAGATAAATTAAGAACATAAATTTCCTAGAAAAATTAATATATATGTGAAAATATGGAAAATTTTAAATTTATACATTTATTTACCTTTTTTCGTTGGAGTGGTGGATGTCGTGCTTTCTGGAACCAAGCAAGCTCGGCAAGAACCATCTTCCACTTCTACAACAAAAAAGGTATTTGGATGGTCAATGAAGAGGATATTTTGAAAAACAAAATCTAAGATTTTTATATTACCTCGGAAAAGAAGATTGCTTTGTCTTCAATGTGACTCGTCGCCGTTGCTTGTAAAGTTCTTTTAGCAATTTGCTGAAAATAATAATAATAATAATAAACAGTCACTAATTTTTAATTTCAAAATGGGAATGTTTGTAACGGTATGCATACCTTATCAAAACAAAATCCGATATAACCCCGTAGCCTGACATTTATGTGATTGTTTTGAAGTAACAGAACCTGTGAGAAGAAAAATGTTAATGCAAACATAGTATATTAAAAATATAATGTAGAATTATGATAAGAAACTTACAGTTTTTGCCAAATCTGCATCATCATCTATCTATATAAAAATACAAACCAATATTTTATCAAACAATGCATACCGAAAACTATTAAGTCATGCAATGAAATGTAGTAAAGGAAAAAATTTGTTACCCTGCCATATTTGGTAATGTGGGTCCACATTTTAAAGCATGGTAACGTATGATAATGCTATACCTGCATGTTAGACAATAATCGATAATAATTTTTTAAAAGATCATTTAAACAAATAATATAAATAAAACAATGTAAAGAAAGAAAGTTAAAAAACTTACATACAATTTTTATCATTCATTGGAAATCATAGCAGAACTTCTGGGTAAACGATGTTTACTGTGTTATTTATGTTGGGCTGAAGAAGGACACATACACGATCAAAAGATGTGCACCTTGAAAGTGCAACATAAAGATGTCCATGACTGAAAACTGGGGTCCGCAAATCAACTCCAACGAATTTTACAGATTGTCCTTGGGCTTTTATTAATCGTCATAGCATATGTCACACGGACATGAAACTGCCTTCTTGTCATATGAAAAGGTAATTCTGTAGCCGATGGTGACAAAGATATTCTTGGAATAAACACAAAACAACCGGCTTTATCTCCATTTAAAATTTGAGCTTCAATGACACGTGATGTACATCTGACAACCATCAATCGAGTGCCATTGCAGAGCCCGTCTTTTGGTGCAATATTTCGTAATAAAATAATAGGACAACCAACCTTAAGCTCAAGTGTAAATTGTGGCAACCCAGGAGGATCCAAAGTGTTTATGTACTCAGTTGGATATCTACTCATAATGGTTGGATCGGTTTCATCATTTTCAGAAAAACTGTCTGCAGCTTGATACGTAATCTTCTGTCCCGGAAAAATGTTTAATGCAGCAGCATTTATAAAAGTAACATCATCATTCAGTGCAGAAAGAATTATTCGTTCAGTAAGGTATGCCGAAGTCACGGCACCCTCAATATCAAGCTGCGGATAAATTCGAAGTATTAACTCGTTTAAATCCTTGCACCTGAATATGTTAGAAGGAAGTTCTACCACTTCTGTAGGATTTGTCCCAACCTAATACATATAGATATAATTTTAGTGAAGGAATGGCTAAGATAAAAATAGTAAGTAAAATTAAATTAGGCATGAAATAAAATACCTCCAAAATGAATTTTGCAAAATTTGCATTCTCAACCGATGAGTTATTTAACCGCATATTTTGATCCAAGATCAAAACTTGTACAGAGCACCATAATACAGATCGTCTCAATGAGGCACCAACAATTTCTTCTCGAACACCCTTTGGTATGACGGGCAAGATTTGTCGGAAATCCCCACCAAGAACAACAGTAATACCACCAAATGCTCTGGGGTTATCACAAATATCTTGTAACGATCGATCCATTGCCTCAACACAGTGCCGATGTTGCATAGGTACTTCATCCCATATTATAAGTTTTGCTTTTCGGAATAATTGAGCTTGCATGGATTGCTTGCTAAAATTACAAATTGAAGTATCATGCACATCTAACGGGATACGAAATGTGGAATGTGCAGTCCGACCTCCGCTAAGTAGCAATGATGCAATACCGGAAGACGCGACGGTGATAACTATATGTCCAAGACTACGCAACATTGTTGCAAGTGCATTGTACAAAAAAGTCTTTCCAGTTCCAGCACCACCGCTCAAGAAGAATGTAGTACCTTTATTTTCAAATACAGATGAAGTAATTGCCGAGTAAGCATGGCGTTGTGCATCATTGAGGCAATCAATGTCTTTTTGAGCATCCAATTATTTCGCCTTATTTATAAGTTCCTGATGTTCATGCAACAATCTATTGCCAACAATTTCATTCCAATCTCCAGCAGGAAGTGGCATTGGTGGAAAGTCGGATAGACACTTACCGTACTCCTGAAGCAATTCATTGATAAGGAATAATCCATAATCTTCAAGTTGGCCTTGAGTTGGGGTAGAAATTGCAAATAAAGTTTGCAATTTATGTGGAAGATCATCGCAAATGTGCATTGAAAATTCACTCCATAATGCAAGGGGGTCGATCGGCAAACATTCGATAAGAATAATACAAAACAGTCTTCGTAATTGATATCCTGTTTTCATAATTGAAGCCTCGGAAAGACATTGTCTCCACTCGGAATCATCTTCAAGATGACCTCTTGCAATACATGTTGCTTTGAATGTAGGGTACTCGATAGAATTGAATGTGCGTAAATTTTCCCACGATGTTGGCCCTTTAACAACTGTTAGTAGCAACCGTAGATAAAATCTCTCACCAGAATTAGGGGAGGCAAAATACATTCGGCCAATTGCATATCCAGATTGTCTTGGAGTCCAGACCTTTGTTGACGAATGCCACACAAACTTTTGAGGAAATTCTTGATATGTGAGATCATGTGCAGACTCATGTAAGGCGCAACATGTAAAAAATTCAGTCAAAGTTGTCTTATCATTTTCAGCCCTAGACCTTATTGCATCTACATCTTCATCTGGATCAAAAATAACACGGTGTTGCCCTGGTAAATGAAGTATCAATCTTTGAACTGACGGAATCTCTTGATGCAAAGGATGCTCGAATATTCGCCAAGCTGCCTCAGGTGGTCCAATATATCTTGCATCAAGGTATTATTGGATCTCATTTACTGCGCCCAATACCATTGTGGTCCGATCATGACCTTTATAAATATACTTATGAATGTACTTCACACATCTTACCCCAGCACAAACTTCGACATTAATGTGGCAGTTAAAGCGCCTTGAGAGATACCTGTTGTGCGGCACAATATCGCGGTTATCAACCTGATGCCCCCTTACAGTATATAGATGCACATTACTACGACGACGGTAAATAGGATATCCATCACGATCCAAGGTTGTTGCATCTGTATAATTTCGAGGGTATTTCTTAGTACACTTACCATTTTCCATGCATGAAGCATTTGGATTTCGAGCACCACATGGTCCATGTACCTTACATTTTGACACAGTATCGAATAATGCAGGATCTTGAGCAGGATCAGGAAATTCAGCACATACAATTCTATCCACTTGATCACATGTATGAATCTTATCGGGTCCACGAAGAAAGAAAAGAGCATGCATATGTGGAAGACCCTGTTTCTGAAATTCAATTGTAAATACATGTGCTACTTTCTTTCCAAATACATTATTGCCACCAATCTCCTTCATCAAAGCCTTTCTTTTTAACTCAAATACACGTGCAACTAAATCTGGACGGTCGGTAGCCTTTTGATTGGGCAGTAGAGCCGAAGTAATTTCTGGCCACTTTGGATTTGCGGTCATGGTAAGAAAAATATCCGGGTGCTGGTTATAACGTGTGATAGCCATCGAGTCTTGAAATATTTCAAACATGTGACGTGCACTGCCAGTGAAAGATGAAGGAAGTATCATGCGCTGTCCAATTTGGTCGCATCTGGCATATGCATCGATATCTGCAAGACCCTGATAAAGCTCTGAGCGGAGTTTTCGTTGATTAAGTTTGATGAATGTCAAACGATGTTGCTCAATTGCTGCCCAAGCATCAACTATGAACTCCTGGAATAACTTTCCCGCTCTCAAAATTGAAGAATACTCGTTCTGTCTTTCAAACAGACGGTAGCTATAAAACTCACACATGGTCAGGCGTCTACTTGATGCTATGTTTTGAACTGGATCCCACTGCTTCAACTCAGGTTCCCATCCAAGCTGACCATCAGGAAATAATAAGACGTAGTGTAATGGTAAGTATGCAGGATGAGTCTCATTGATTTGCATTAATTGATGATTTCCTCGAAGATGTAAAACTATATCTCGCATCCCGGAAGGTCGATAGCCATCGCCAGGTAAAATAACCGCAATCTCATCTACGGTTGGGAGGTTATAACGGCGACGATCCTTGTTTGAATTGTAATGCAGATATACAGGAAGATCATGACCACCTAAATCTGCTTAAGATAAAACAGAATACGCCTGACAATATAGTTTGATGAATGGATTTATGCCCGATAGACAATTTTGAATAATTTGTAAGACATCCTTGCTCAAATGTGGATTTCTATTACTTCGTAACTCCATAGCAGAATCCGGATCATATATGTAAAGTTGACAATAACTGGCTGTTTGATCCGGTTGGGGCAGAAGTGATCCTGTTCGATGGCGTAATTCTCCATGAATTGTAAATATGTTCGGGCCTCTGCCAGCAATCAATCTTTGATCCATTGTCACACCAAAGCTGGTAAATGCATTAGCTGCATTATACTCCCGAGTATACTTTCGAAATGATTTTGATGCTTCACTGTCACCATCATATAATTCTCTAAGTGCTGGAGGGGGTTCATTAAGTTTCGGCAATCTTGCTTTTCCTTGCAAACAACATGTGCCAAAAAGACGTGTTGTCAATGTTGACCTCGACAACCGTTCATCCAACCAGTGTAAGGCTGAACAATGAGGGCATGGAATGTTCATTAATCCAAGATGGTGCCGACCAAAATCAACCTGAGTTGGTGGACCAGAGCCATGATGAGTTGACCTACAAACTAACATCGAAGCTATGCCATCATCTTCATGTTCAGCTTGAAAAGTTGCGACTGGAGGTATTATGTGAGGTGTATTAAGTGATCCTGTAGCTAAACACCTATCCAATATAAAACCAACATTAAATAAATTTACATTACATTAAAGTAGATAGATTCCATAGATAATAACCTGGAAGATGGTTCAGCATCTTGGGCTGAGACCTCATCTTCATGTTCAACAGTAGAAGTTGGTAATGCATGTGTGCTTTGAGGTATATCAAGTACACTGTTAGGAGTCATATATCGAGATATGTTTCCTTGTTTTTGTTCTCGATCTCTCCTTTTGTGTTGAGCTAAAGACCTATCAAAAATAAACCCAAAACTAAATACAAATACAATACATGAGTAGAATTGATTTTATGTACAGTCAGGTGGATAATAACCTGACAGATGGTCCAGGTACTTGTCCAGAAATCATATCGTTATGCAAGGCTGAGGCAGCATCTTCTTGTTCAAACGGGGAAGTTGTCATCGCTGGTGTTAAATGAGGCATATCAAGGACACTGTCAGAAGTCAAAGCGTGAGATATGTTTCGGTGTTCTTGTTCACGCTCTCGATCTCGCCTTCTGCGTTGAGCTAAAGACCTATCCAAATTACACCCAAACTAATTACAGTTAAAATACATGATAGTAGTAAAGATTTTATGTTTAATCAGGTGATAATAACCTGACAGATGGTCCAGGTACTTGTCCGGAATTCATAACATTACGTGAGGCTGCGACAGCATCTTCTTGTTCAACCGGGGAAATTGTCATTGCTGGTGGTATATGAGGCATATCAAAGACACTATTAGATGTCAAAGCGTGAGATATGTTTCGGTGTTCTTGTTCACTCTCTCGAGCTCGCCTTCTGCGTTGAGCTAAAGACCTATCCAAATAACACCCAAACTAATTACAATTAAAATACATGATAGTAGTATAGATTTTATGTTTAGTCAGGTGATAATAACCTAACAGATGGTCCAGGTACTTGTCCAGAATTCATAGTGTTCCGCGAGGCTGAGACAGCATCTTCTTGTTCAACCGGGGAAGTTGTGAGTGTTGGTGTTATATGAGGCATATCAAGGACACTGTCAGACGTCAGAGCGTGAGATATGTTTCGGTGTTCTTGTTCACGCTCTCGATCTCGCCTTCTGCGTTGAGCTAAAGACCTATCCAAATTACACCCAAACTAATTACAATTAAAATACAGTAGAGTATATTTGATTTTTGGCACATTCAAATGGAAATAACCTGGCAGATGGTTTGCGTCGTGTTCAAAAATTGTGTCATTATGATTCCTTTTATGTTGCCATTGTCGCAAGGGTGAAATGCGACGAACACTTGGTAGTGAAGAACTAATCGTAGGCTCAGTGAGAGAGCTATGTTGTTCTTGTCCTTTCCGTGAGGCTGATACGTCACTATCAACAGATGCCTAAATTGAGTGCATAGCATAACCTTGATTAATGATGATCAATCAAGCATGAATATAGTAGTTTATACTAACAAATTCCATACCGTTCGCATGTTGGTGTGAAGCAAATGGGAATGCGAAAATCCGTAGGCTGGTCAAAGAATGCCAACGTATAACTGAATCATTTAAACTTAGTGTTAACATAATTTTATCACAGATGAATATTTATTCTGAGCGAATGAGTGAATTTGACATATTCAAATGAGTTTGAAGGTTGACATATTCAAATTTTATCACAGTTTATAAAATTTGAAGTGAATATGACATATTCATTTGAAGTTTATCACTCATGTGAATAAATTTGACAAATTTAAATTCCATATGTCAAACTGTGACGTATTCATTTGCTCAGTTTCTCGGCATCAGGACCCTAATCCAAATAGCAAAATATGCAAATGACAGGACGTGTTGATACAATTAGTGTGGATATCAAATTCATTTCAATGTTCACATATTCAAAAATTTGAGCATATCCTATATCCCATTTCAAAATTGAGTGCATATTCAAAATTTCCTATGGTGATCTGTACTTGACATGTTCAAATGCAAATTGAGTGCATATCCTGTCAAGTAACAATAGCATCCCAATTCATCTGTTGAGAAATATCATCCCAAGTAACTAAATTCAAGTTCAAAATTCAAATTGAGAATTTTAGTTACTTGACCGGATATCATATAACAAATCAAATTGATATTCAAAATTCCAATTCATATACAATATCACAATTCAATTCACATATTCAAAGTTGAAAATTGAAACTTTTGAAAATTGAAAATCTGAATGCCAGGATATTTGAAACTTGCTTTATCTAAAAATTGAAACTTTTGAATTGAGTTCAAGTTCCAAAACTTGAGTACATTAACTTGACCACTTTGTTCAAAATGAAAGGGTCCTGATCCACACATGAGTTCGAAATCTGAAAATTGAGTACATCCAGGATACCCAAATATAGAATATCCAGGACTTATGTTTTATCAATCTTGGACTTTTGATAAAACATTTGAATTGATAAAACATTCTACTGAATGATAAAACATTTGGAATTGAAGCATACTGTAGAATGGAACATATGACCCTTTCAAAAAATTTATATTTTGATAAAACATTTGGAACAGGACTTATAGAATTCTAAACATTTGTTCCATTCTACTGTATGCTATGTTAAGTCCTGGATAGTTCCATTTTATCAGGACTTATGTTCCATTCTACTGTATGCTATGTTAAATGTTGCAGGTTATCAATTTATCAGGACAATTTCCAATAGGATAGCAGGTGTTATTTTGGGTGGATTTTCCATTAACTTATATATTCCATTAACATAAGTCCTGATATAACACCTGATAATGATATGGGTGGAATTTATGTTAATGTTAAAATCAACCCACCCATCCATTAACATTTATCCATATAAATTCCACCCATCCATTAACATAAATTTCCATTATCAGGACTTGTATATTCCACCCATATCAGGACTTCTGTCTTTAATTAACTTATATATTCAATTCTAAACACATGCTATGCTATGTTTAAAGTCTTTAACATATATATTCAATTTCCATTAACTTATATATCAATTCATCTGTAATATCAATACTTATGTTCCACTCAATTTCCATCCATTAACATTTATCCATATAAATTCCACCCTTATAAATTCAACCCTTATAAATTTTTCCATTAGCAGGACTTATATATTCCACCCATATCAGGACTTCTGTCTTTAACATTAACTTATACAATCAATTCTAAACACCTACTATGCTATGTTAAAAGTCTATAACATATATATTCAATTTCCATTAACTTATATATCATTCATCTGTAATATCAGGACTTATGTTCCACTCAATTTCCATTATCAGGACAATTTCCACTCAATTTCCACTCAATTAACAATATATTCCATTAAATTATCAGGACTTAAGTTCCACTCAATTTCCATTATCAGGACAATTTCCACTCAATTTCCACTCAATTAACAATATATTCCATTAAATTATCAGGACTTATGTTCCACTCAATTTCCACTTGATTCCATATATTGTTGCAGGTTATCAGGACATATGTTGCATAATTTCACTCAATACTGTAATAACACTCAATTTTCCATTTAACACATATGGAATTGAGATACTTGAGATACTTACATTGAAAATTTAACAATGTGTATCTCAAGTATCAAGTATCCTTACTTGAATGAATTCTGTGAAGGAATTTAACACATATTGAATCAAATTTATGTGTATCTCAATAATCTTGATTTGTATATCTGCAATAATTTGATTTGTATCTCATACTTGAGATACACATATATGGAATCAAATTTAACACATTAGCTAAATTATGCAAGATTGAGTTCACATAGGATATCCTGTAACAATAACACATATCATGTATCTCAATTCTCAAGTTCATCATTCAAAATTTAACATTCATGATTTACAGGATTAGATGAATGAGATGCAAAATTCAGTTCATCATTCAAATATTTAACATTCATGTTCAAAAATTTAACATTCATCATTCAACAATAACACATATCATGGCAAAAGTGTTAAAAATGAGATATCCTCTGTCATGAGATACACATAAATGTGTTCCTTATCTCAAAATTTGGAACTTGAATGAGATATCCTTGCTTTATCTAATAACACATATCAAATTCATGCCAGGATATCTCAGTTCATGAATGAGTTCAAATTTGGAACTCAATTCAAAAGTTTGGAACATAAATGAGTGATATCCTTGCTTTATCTCATTCATCTAAAGCAAAATCTGAATGCCAGGTATTCTTGCTTTATCAAATTCATGAGTGATATCCTTGCTTTATCAAATTCATGCCAAGTTTTGAATTGAGTTCAATCTAATAACACATATCAAACTTGCTTTATCTAATAACACATATCAAATTTGGAACATAAATGAGGTCATGCCAGGATATCTCAGTTCATCATTCAATTCACATATTTTTAACATTCACAGGATATGTGTTATTAGATTTTATCATTCACAGGATATCTCAAATTTTAAAAATGATTAAAAATGATTCACAGGATAAAATCTGAATGTAATTATGTGAATGATAAAATTATCAAATTTGATATCTCAATGTGTTCACAGGATAAAATCTGAATGATATTTGATAATATTATCAAATCTGATTTTATCATTCACATATCCTGTACAGTCAAATTTGATAACATATATCATTCACATATCCTGTACAGTCACCTAATGATATTTGATAATATTAGATAAAATCTCAATGATAAAATCTGAGTGATAAAATTCACAGGATAAAATCTGAATGATAAAATTTGATAAAATCTGAATATAAAATCTGAATGTGTTCACAGGATATGTGTTATTAGATATCATTCACAGGATATCTCAAATTTTATCATTCACATATCCTTGAGACATATTTTTAACATTCAGTTCATCATTCAATCCAGGATATCTCAGTTCATGTCTCAAGAGTGTGTGTTATTAGATTTTATCATTCAATTCATCAGGATATGTGTTAACACTCTTGAGACATAATATCAAAATTTGACATTCATCATTCATCATTCAAAAATTTGAGATAGAATATCAAAATTCAGTTCATCATTCAAAATTTAACATTCATGATTTATAGGAAATCAAGAAAGAAATTTTTGAGATAAATGAAGACAGAAATTTACAGGATATCCTCATGACCAATAACAAAAATGAGAATATACTCAAAAATCAGAAATAACAAAAATTTAAGTAAGGATATCTCAAAATTCATAACAACAGTGTTAAAAATGAGATATCCTCTGTCATGAGATACACATAAATGTGTTCCTTATCTCAAAATTTAAAATGAGTTACACAAAAATGAGATATCCTCTGTCATGATTAAATCTCTCACCTGTTAAATAACATGACTATGGGTGAAACACAAAATCTTGATTAATATCTCTCACCTGTTGAATATCCCAGTTAACTGTTCAAATCACCAACTTGAACGTTTGAAGAGCACACCTAGACACCTTGCAAAAAATCCGAAACAACCAAGTGAGGAAGATGATTGATAAAACACAAAATGTTGCTACAACATGGGCGAATGATAAAACTCAAGATGGCAACGTGAGGAAGATGATTACGGCTGTTGCGTGGAGGCTGATGATTATGGGAATGGATCCTTGAAGATGATGTTGAAGATGAGGGAGATGGCAACGTTGGATGGAAACGTGATGAGGCTGATGATTATGGGGTTGGATGCTTGAAGATGATGTTGAAGATAAGGGAGATGTTAACGTTGGATGGAAACGTGAGGATGTTGAAGATGAGGAAGATCACCTTCACTCGTTGTACTCTCCAAATTAATTCCCTCCAAGAAACGTGAGGGAGATGGCTCTGATGTGATCAAATAATTTGATCACATCACCAATTTTCCCCCTAATTTTCCCTCCATATACTAAGTTTCCCTCCAATTTCAAACCATGCTGCCAACGGGTGAAGGGTTCTTCAAATGATGTCACCTTCAATGAGTTCAATTTCATTCAATTTCATTCAAATTTCATTCAAATTTCATTCACTGAGTTCAATTTCATTCAAATTCAAGACAAATTCATAATAGCTCAAATTACATGCTGACTGGGACAAAGCAATATGACTGGACTGCTGACTGGGACAAAATTCAAATTATGCATGAAATATAGAATAGATATATATCTTCATATCTATATGTATATATATGTATATATCTATATATATGTATACATATGTATATACACACATATATATGTATATATATGTATATCTATGTATATATATCTACATATCTATATGTATATGTATGTATGTGTATATATATATATATATATATATATATATATATGTATGTATGTATGTATACTTATGTATATATATGTATACATATATGGGATTAATGGGTATCATACGCTATATGAGAGGGTGTCTCATATGCCCTCTCACATAAAGGGGGTAAAGTACAACAAGTACAAGCCCATGTGGGCTTGTACTTGCCCCTTTTATGTGAGAGGGCATATGAGACACCCTCTCATATGGCGTATGATACCCATTATTCTCTACATATATATATATACATATATATGTATATATAGATAAATATATATATATATACATGTATATATATATGTATTTATATATATGTATACATATATACATATATATCTATATTATAAAACAGGGATGTTATCATGGGTTATTGGATAAGAGTTTTTGTATAAGAGATGAGAAATTGGGTATATATGAGGTATGTTATTAAGAGAAAATAGGATAAGATAAGAGAAATAGGATAAGATAAGAGAAATTGAATAAGTGAAGAGAAATTGAGTTTGAAAGCTTGGAGGGAAATTTGAAATTTTGATTGAAAACTTAAATTTTTTGCTCCCCTTAACTTAAATTTTGTAGTGGGGAAACTTAAATTTTATGAAAATGGGGATGAAATCATTAATTTTTTGGGGGGGACTCAGACATTAATACGCACTCCAAAAAAGCCCCCTCAGATCATTTCACTCAGCTGCTTCTTCCCAAAAAAACCCCAGCGCCTTCATCCTCCGATGATCCGACCTCCGCTGCTTCTCCCCCAAAAAAAACTTCAAGCATCTTCATCCTCCAACCTCCGTTACTTTGATTCGAAAAAACCCCTATCTCATTTTGCCTCCGATCTCTGCTGCATCGCTCCGAAAAAACCCCATCTTCCCATCTCTTTTCCTTTTCTTCTTCTTCATCTCTTTGAGTTGAGTTTTGGGCTGTATGGTTTTTGAGTGATTGATTGCTGAAGGTGGGAGTGATGTAGAGTTTTCTGAAGCAAACCCGGTGCGCCGTCAGCAATCCGAGGTCGTGGCCAAGAAAAGAAGCATCGAGGTTCAGTTCTCTCTTTTCTTATAAATTTTCATGTACAAATAGATTCAAGCATTCTTATACTTTGATGGGCAACTCTTGAGTTTTGCTGTTGCCGAAATCACAATCAAAAATCAACAATTAATAGTTCATTTTTTTCCAACGGGCAACTATTAGATTTTGTTGATGTAGCAGTTATAAGCAAGAATCTAGAGGGTTAATATTTGTTCATATTAGTGATGTTTAAATTTATATATGAGGGTTAATATTTGTTTTTATCAGATGGCTCACAATGGCCTACTACTGGAGAACATCAATTGTAGTTTAACAAGGTGCTTTTGTTTGCAGTTTTATCATAGGGTGTATGCAGTATTAGGCTACAAGGTGCTTTTGTATGAACTTTGAACTAATTCTTTTGGTCCAAAGCATTTGGTTGTTCTCAAGGAACTAACACCTTACTCACAGAAATTCCCATGTATTCTTTAATGTTTTGGATTTATGTCTGCAGCTTGTGGAAATCCTCTCCTCATCTCATACTACCATCTGTTAAATACTAGATGTTCTCATAAACACTTTTTGATACACACATGCTTAATTAGAGAATGGCGTGACTTGATATGGAGCAAGTTCTAAATTACATTAATTTTGTTTCACATGGAGAAGCATACTATAAGGAATTTTGATGATTTAGTTAAATACCGTTGTCTTAGAATTAAACACTCTTGAACTATTGATAAAAAATTCTTGGGTCAAAATTTTTAATTTAATGGATCGTCGGGGATGAAATAAACAATGTGAGATTTTTCACATAGAGAAATCATCTCATGTTCAATTAAGCATCATTTTTTTCCATTAAAAATTGATTGTTCAATTATGAAAACATGATATCTTTTGCCATTGAATTCAATGTTCCCTATTCTCATGTTCATTTCATTTTTTAGGAAAAAATCATCCCATGTTCTTTTTGTTCATGTGTGAGTATTCTTTTGTGCATAAGCTTCTTTAAAATTTATTTGATGATTTTTTTAGATTATATTCAGGATTTGGCATGTATTTATCAATGCTAAAAAAATTAGGTAAGGCTATGAAAAAGTTTTTCCTTTCATAGTTAAGACCCAGCTGGTCTGTTGGTTATATTATTGCAATCCATGACTTTATAGGCTAATCAGATTTTGGTTTCTATGATTGGTATAATCACAGAGAGGTTTATAATAATCAATAACGAAAGGGTTTGTGAGAGGCATAATGTATTGTATAAACCGGCAAGCTGTTAACAGGATGGCTAGGGGTGTTCGTATTAGATGTAATCCTATGACGCGGACTATTCTCAAGGATGGCAAGTCTCAAATTCTGATCAATGGTCAGCTAGGAAATTTCATTATTTCTAAAAGAGGTTTGAGGTGGGATGATCCTCTTTCTCTATTACTATTTGTTTTAGCTACAAATTCTTTTACTAGAAAGATGCAAGTTGCTGACCGGAATAAGCTTTTGCAGGTTTGGGGCCCAATTGTTTTAACACTAAAGTCATTTATCTACAATAACAAAGATACATTATTATTAATTTTTCTGAATTTTAGGATAATTTGATTAGAGATTTAACGTTGCTTCCATATGGACTTGAGTTAGCCTCAGGGTTAAAATTAATTTTCATGAAAGTTTTATGATTATGATTGATGGTAATGAGGAAAGGCAATGGCTGGTATTCTGAATTGTGTTATATGAAAGTTTTATTAGTTGTTATTTCAGGATTCAAGTGTGATTTAGGATTCAGGTTAGAATGCTTGGTTTCAGGATTTTCAGGATTTTAGGATTTCAACTAGCAGATACTTATTGTTGTTTATTTTTGTTGTACATCAATTTATTAGATACTTATTGTTGTTTCTTATCAGATTTATTGTTGTACAAGATGTCAAGATCAAATTGAATCTTTTTTGATTCGTTGGGATATACATTGAGATGGAGAGATGATGAAGTTGGCAGCTGCTTGCATGTCAAACCTTGGCGACTGCTTCTCTTTTTCTACCTTCTCTTTACCTCAAGCGCATCAGACACTCCTCTTCGATCTCCATCTAACCGCATGTTACCTGAGACGTAGGGATCACGGTCGATCACTGCCGCTTCACAATGCTGCCATTCCGTCGCTTGAACAACCACCAATTGGACCCCAAATCGCGTCATTTAGGTAAGTTTCTCCTTTCTTGAATTTTTAATTTAACATGAAAATTGTATTTGAATTTTTCTGTTGGAGTCCATATATCACTGCCTTCTTCTTTAGGCTGCCATAATTCCTTCTTGCCCACTCTCAATTCAATGGTCAGAGAAAGCAAGATGCAGAAAGAAGAGAATAGACCAAACAATGAGGTGAACAAAAGAGAAGTAAACTTTGGACAGGATATTGACATCGACGTTGGGGATTTTGCTTAATGGATTGAGATTTTGATTGCAAAAATAAGTAAACAAATTTAAATATATAGAGTTTTTGGTTTTGCTCAATGGAAAAATATATTTGCTACTGGATTTGTTATCTATATCCTGTTGAACCAAAACCATTGGCAACTATATTCTATTGAACCAAAACCATTGAACAAATTTAAATTAGTTTACTTATCTTCTGTCAAATATCATGTCCAACTCTTAATCCATTGAGGTAAACCATCATCTACCAAAGTTGGGATGCACGAAATGATTTTGTTGAATGGATATTGTTGAAAGATCGGGATGATAGGAGTCAGAAAATTGTATGCCAAAGTTGTATGCCAAAGTTCATTGAGAGGCAGAAAAGTGTATGCCAGAAAATTGTATGCCGCCAAAGTTCATTCAAAGGCAGAAAATTTTGAATGGTCCACCGACGAAGAATCTGATGCCTGAAAGGAGGAGGAAGAAGGTTAACGATATGCTCTACATGTTGAGGTCGATTGTTCCCAAGATCAGCAAGGTGAGAATATTGAATGGCTTTTCTGATTTTTTTTTGATGCATTTACTATTTGGGTCTCATTTGTTTGTTAAATTTGGTAGATTTTGAACATTTAACATTAGGATTAAAATTTGTGTTATTTATGATTAATCCAAAGTTCTGCCAAATTTGGGCTAAATGTATAGAATTTGTGGTTGGAAGTGCCGATTTCTACTTAATTTTGTTGACAAATCGGCGTTGCATGTACAATTTTTTTTTGTGGTCTGCACAATTCTTAAGTTGTCTTAAGTTGTGGTGATATGAGTTGTCTGCACAATTTTTATGTAGATTGTGAGAACAGTGAAGACAACTCATATCACCACAACTCAAATTCTTATTTGTGGTCGAAATTTCACTTGATCTCTTTGGAAGTGAGATTTCTACTCGATCTCTTCAAGATTTCTTTGGAACGGGCTCTTCATGTTCACATAAATTATATGCAAACTGTGAACACCACATAACTGTGAACATGACTTCTTCGATATTGTGGGTTCATGAAATGAAAGATTGTTATGAAAATCTGAAACCTGATATACAAATTATATATATATATTAGCAAGGTCTGATAATATATACTTTTTAGTCTTTAATACAATGCTTTGTTGCGAAAAGCTTTGATCTTTAGTAAGAACTTGATGGGTTTGATATCATGTAATGCTCTGACATTGAAAAATGGCAGACCCTTGATATATATGATTGTATGGGGTAGATTTTGGGAAATTTAGACCATTTTGAAAAATGCAAGCCCATGTTTATTTTAGGAACTGATGAATCACATGAGTCATCTCCCTTACCAGTACACCAGTAAAATAAAAGGATTTTGATTTTTTTAATTCAAATTTATTAAGATATTAAGATCCAATTTGATATGGTTATGAATGATGTGATCTTTATTGTTATTGACTTGGAGGTTTTAATGCATTATTGTATGAATGCTTTATTGTGTTCTGAAGTAATCCAAATTTCGGCTAAGTTGAATTCTTGCAATAAAATATGGGGTTTGATTTATGCAAGCAGTGAATTATATGGTTAGTTGATGGCTACAGGGTTTTACCAATGGCTCCATGTTCATTCCAATTCTTCAGAGTGTCCTGTTTTCAAAGTGTATAATTTTTGTTAAGAGAATAAGGGGGATATGGGGAAAAACTGTACCTTTATTGTGAAAGTTTTTGTCGTTCCTCGACTTTAACGGGTTTAATTTTTTTTCCAAGAGAAGTGTGTACCTTCATTTTATTGTATAATAGATTATATTTAGTGATACACAACAATTGATTTTTGCTTAATTTGAGGAACTTAATTACTTCGGCTTTGAGCATTGAAAGGATTCTCTGAAAATTTTTTAATTTAGGAGTTGAGTTAGTCTGCTGCCCAAATTTAAGGGTGAAACAGAATCCATTTTTGTTGTGCATTTATTGATTCATACATGTTGTGAATCTTCAATTAGCTAACCCCATGGATCCTTTTCTTATGGGAGGAGTAGTAATGGAAACAATAACAATGGTGCTAGAAATTTTGAATGCAACACCTGCTTTGAATTGGCTCAAACCCCGATTGTTACCCTTTGCTATCACCTTTTCTGCTGGTCGTGCCTTTACAATGGCTCCATGTTTATTCCCATTATGCAGAGTGTCATGTTGCAAAGTGTATAATTTTTTTCAAGGAAGGGATAACAAGGGAAAACCCTTCATTTTGTCGTTATAGTTTCTATTGTTCCTCAACTCTAACATGTTTTATTTTTGTCAATAGAGGGGAGACCTTCCATTTATTATTAGACAGATTGTATTTAGTGATACACAATAAGTGATATTTGCCTAATTTAAGGAACTTTATTACTTCTTCTTTGATCATTGAAAGGATTCTCTTAATTTTTTAGTTCTGACATATTGTGATCAGTGACCCAGTTGGGGTTTTGACAAGCAATGAGCATGGTTTTTATATGCTTTATATTTCAGTTGATTTAAGATGTTTGATAATGTTATTGGGGTTTGTACAAACATGATACTCCTCAAATATTTGTTCCCTTTTTTCAGTTTTTTTGTTGTTTAATTTGGGGTTTGTACAACAGCATCGGCAAGCAGCAAAGCAGGAGCTAGAATGCTGCTGAGAAGGAAGTTGGAGGAGCAGCAGCAGGCCATTGAACTAAAAGGAAGAAGGTTATTGGGGCTTTAGCTGCTTGATTTCAAGAACCAGAGATTGCATTCTTCATCATCCACAACTATTTCTGACCCAATAACCATCACCACTGCCCATGGACCCTAGCTTTAATGACAGGAGCCATGAGGAATCCCCTACTAAAGGCAAGAATTTAATTCCTTTTTAACCCATTAATGATGAGTTTTTATTTTGGAGAGTGAGTTATTAATTTTGTTATTGTTGTGAGTTTGTGCTTTGGAATTAAATTCTTGCCTTTTTTTGTTTTGGAATTAAATTCTGTTCTTTGGTTTTGAGTTGCCAATTTTGTGACCCCTAAAATTTCTGTTTTGGGACCCCCTCCCCCAAATTTCCACAAAATACACCCCAAAATAGGTGGACTAAGAGGTATGAAGCCCATCTCTGGGACACTAGCTGCGAGGTTACTAGTTGCTATAAAAGGGAGACAAGGTTACTATGATTTCTGAATAAATAATCTTCATATCATGCATGGTTCAAAAAAATTGTATCTTTTAACTAAGTTTTCGTATTGGGGGATCAATGTTATAGTTTATCTTGGTAAGCCTCCCATGATATGCATGTTTTAAATTTCTTGGTAAGCCTCCCAGAAATCCCATGATATGCATGTTTTAAATTTCTTGGTAAGCCTCCCAGAAATCCCATAATATGCATGTTACAGTTTATGTGAATAAATACTCTTCATATCATGCATGGTTTAAATTTTTTGTTGCATTAATTTTTTTTTCCTTTCTTTTTTGTGGGTATATAGGGGTTATGATATGGAAGAGAAGACATCAAGATCTTATTATCTGGCTACACTCAAGTATTGGGGGCCTTCAACTCGCATCAATTTCCATGTAGCTCTTGGTAAGCCTCCTAGAAATCCCATGATATCCATGTTACAGTTTATCTGAATAAATACTCTTCGTATCATGCATGGTTTAAATTTTTTGTTGCATTAATGTTTTTTTCCATTCTTTTTTGTGGGTATATAGGGGTTATGATAGGGAAGAGAAGACAACAAGAGCTTATGATCTGGCTGCACTCAAATATTGGGGGCTTTCAACTCGCATCAACTTCCCTGTAGCTCAATATTACTCTTGTGGTATGTTTTCTTGAACTCTTGAAGTGATATATGCCTTCATTTAATTATTATATCACAAAGGCATGTTCTGCCCAGTTTTGCATTTGAATGTTTCAGACAAATTTGTCCTCAGAGTTGCATATTTGAATATTTTCATATGATTTCCTGATGTTTGTTTCCGATTCAGACATCAACAGCCTCGGTATTACCATCTTCATTGCTAAATTTGTCAAAAATGGTGGAGTAAACTTATGAGACATAAAATTAATAATGATTAGAATATTAAATAAAGATGAGTCAAAATTTGTTGCAATGAACACCAACTTAGTGATAAGATCATATAGACTTTGTTGAGAGGAGAGTTCATACATAGGTTCTGCCATCAAAATGACATCATAACCATCAGATGAGATATCGAATGTTGTTTTATGTGGGTTACTGGAAAAGTTGGATAATATGAGTAGGTGAATCTCACCTCCAATCTCCAGAAAAAAAGCAGATATCAGAGGATATGTTTGCTTTTGTCGCAAGGTTAGCTTTTACATTTGGTATGGTAAGACACTGAAGGACTTCAGCATTGAAGTCATGAAAATGGACAGTGGCTGCACCCTGATTCCAATATTAAAGAAATACAAGCATCAATTCAGCCCAGATAAACAAATTTTAATACCAGTAATTCTCTTACCTCAATAATTGTAAAGATCCCAGGGAGCCCATGACCACATCCAAGCTGACAAAAGGAAAATTTAGCATGCTTGATTAAGTTATAACCCTAAAGAATCAAGGTCCACGTTGTATATTGTTATTTTGGAGTAGCAAAATGAATTTGGTATTAAACTGATGCAATCCTCAACCTGAGTAGATTTCTTCCACGAGGTTAAAAAAAGAATGATTTGTTTGTTGGTATATTTTTACATTCAATTTAAAGATTAACAAGTATAATGAACTGAATGAGTTTCTTCTATGTCATTTGTGTTTAGCCAAATCCAAGTGGATCTATTCCAGTTCCAAAGATCACATAAGTTTCCAAATGGGGTTGAGGTTAACAGGATGTAAGTTCTCATTTTGCATGTAATTTAGCAAACATGATGTAATTTTTGTAATTTAGCAAACAATTTTCTCATTTGGTAAACAATTTGCAGTATGTAATTTAATTTAGTTAACAATGTTTACCAAATCCTGCAAACATTGTTTTCGAAGTTCTCATTCTGCATGTAATTTAGAAAACTGGATGTAATTTAGTAAACAAAAATTCAACATGATGTAATTTTGCAAATGCATGTAATTTAACAGGATGTAAGTTATCATTCTTTAACAGGATGAGAACAATCTGTAATTCTCATCATGTATTATGCAAGTTGTTAATTTATGTTTTCCTGGAACCTCACTATTATGAAGTTGCATAGTATTGGCTTTGTTTATCTGAAGTTGCTAATTAATGTGAAGTTGTTAAACATGATAGTGTGAGCTTTGTCAATTTAACATTGAGGAAGGGAAGGAGAAGGAGAAGGGGAAGCTGAAGGTGGTTACGAGATTCAAGCGAAGGCCAACAATTGACAAAGTCGATGTCGTTTTATATAATCTGATGGCGGTGAATTCGCCCGTTACAACGTCTGTCAAGTTTTTGAGAGATTTGGCTTCGAATATGATTGTAAAGAGGGCAAAGAAGTGAGCACATCATGTTAAATTAACATCCTGGATATTTGCATAATATCATGTACATTTTTTTGCCTATATTAGCACTCAGCCAATCAAATTATTGTTTAATTAACTTTGTTGAGCACATTAATAGTGGATGTCTTGGATTGACATTTACGTTGGATTGACTTTGTTGAGCACATTAACAGTGGATATCCAGGAAAAAAATGATTAGTAGATATCTTGGATTGGTAAAACAAAAAAGTTCTTAATTTAACCTGCTGATGTAAGTGTTAATTAATATCCATGATGTATTATGTATGTGCTCAACAATAATGTGCTCAGGATGTATTATTATGTGCTTAATTTAACTTTGGATTGACTTTGTTGAGCACATTAACAGTGGATATCCAGACTAAAAATGATTAGTGGATATTTTGGATTGGCAAATCAAAAAAGTGCTTAATTTAACTTGCTAATGTATATGTTAAATAATATCCAGGATGTATTATTTAAGTTTACTTGCTATATGTATTTAACTTGGTGTTAAATTACACATACTTCATGTAGTTAACTTAAGCCTATGAGTTATGCAAGTTAACTACAGAATATTACGTATTATGCAAGACAACACATCAGCATAATACATAAAGGATAAATGTATCAATTACAGTATGCATAATATAGGATGTTAAATTAAGCCGTATGTATTATGCAAGTTAAATACAAGATATTCTCATATATTTAACAAATTTAACAGGATGTTCTCATTTTTTAAAAAAAACTTGCATAATACAGTATGCAAGTTCTCATTCTCTAACATGATGAGAACAATCAGTAGTTCTCATCATGTTGTTCTAATCATGTAAGTTCTCATCATATATTATGCAAGTTAGATAAGGGTGTTGTCATTTGTAAGTTCTCATCATGTATATTATGCAAGTTAGATAAGGGGTTTTAGGTTCTCATCTGTAAGTTCTCAGCATGTTATCATCATAGCAAGAATAAGAACAATCTGTAGTTCTCATCATGTTGTTCTGATCTGTTCTTATTTTTAGCAAACGTTAACAAGATGTTCTCATATATTTAACAATCTTTAACAGGATATATTTAAAACATCTGCATAATACATCATGTACTATTCATTATGTATAATTCTGTTAAATACATGATCATAAACAATGCATAAGAGATACACGAAAGATATACACTTCAGGTTAAGTCTTCTCTATCATAAAATGAGGAATGACTGCATTTATATATTACCATTAGAGATACACGAAAAAATAAATACTTTATTTTTTTCAAATCATAGCAAGGTCCATAAATTACCCTAAGTAGCCCCAAATTTTGATGTTGGCATTTGTATCTCAATGGCATTTACAAACACACGTACATTAACAAATACATACATACATCAGACCTTCAGCCCTGCCTTTCTACACCAATTAATAAAAACAAATGCTCCAATTGTATACGTCAACATCAATATTTGTAACTTTCTTGAGTATTCCATCAGTGCTTCAGCACAATCCAATTCTCCAACATTACCTCTCCAAGCTTATTTATATCACTATTCATCACAGCTTCCCTTCAATATATCTACATAGAGAAGTTTTTCGATGCAAAAAAATTAACCTGATAAAAAAAGATACATGTATCAGTGAGCCAGTAAGCATGTATACCTGCCAGTGTATCACATAACCTTACCTAATATTAAAACCTGCAAAGCAATATAACTTTTAATTTCACTTAGAGAGCAACGGAATATAACAGTATATACACTCATCTTTTGCATATAGAATTCTAAAGAATAAAGTGTGGATGATACATGCTTTTGATAATTATCAAAGTATGGATGATACATGCCTTAGAAACTTTCAAACACCCCGCTACCTGCAACACCATCATCAATTTTTCTTGCATTTAACATTAGTAAAAGGAATATAACATCCTATACAATCATTCAATGTTAGGCTATATTTATATAATTTATGATCTGAATTAGCCGAAAAAATATTTTTGAACTAAATTTAACTATTTAAAAATTTTATAATGTTATACCTATAAATATATGTGTATTGTTCCAATGATATAACTATAATTTTCGTTGTTCGTTTAAAATTATTGGATCCAAGATTTTGAGGGGGGAATATTTTAAATGACCAGTGCCCTTTAGGGCACATGTTAAATCGGGAAGAAACTAAATTGGGGATAACAAAAAATTTTGGTGGAACTAAATTCTCAGAGGAAAGTAAATTTTGATGGAACTAAAATTTTTATGGGAAAAATAACAATTATTGTGCTTTAATTTTGGGGGGACTAATATTTTGAGGGGGATATTTTAAATGAACCGTGCCCTATGGGTTATGACTAGTATATACATATACATACATATATATTTACATATACATATACATAGACATATACATATATATTTTTTGACAGATAAGTGGTAGACTTTATGTAAATCAAGAATAGGTACAAAAGTACAAGCTAAATTACACTAGGGGGAAGATAGAAAGAGAGGGGAGAGGGCACAAGCGCCGTCACCCTCTACAACCCACATTCCCACTAGGAAGTAATCAGCAAACAACCAATACAAGAGTAGGGCATAAGTACTGCTCAGCCACAATCTAGGAAACCCCAATTAGAGAATGCCATTTCATCAGGGGGGATATCAATTTCAATATTTCGAAGAATGATACGAACATCCGATGCTATTTCTTCAAATAGAGTCACCTTTCCTACTTGTTTGCCACCAAATATACGCAAGTTATGCTGCTTCCATATATGCCAGACCATAGTGCCAAGCACAGTTTTTGCCAATACCCCAACACAATCTGATTTCTTGTACCGAGAGAAAATCAAGTCACCAAAACCCTCTAGGGTAGTAGGCGTCACCCCTGTATATCCCAGCTTAAGAAGACTTCGTAGTAGTATGTATCTACTGAAGTCACATTCAAAGAAAATGTGATGGTAAGATTCGACAGCCTTGGAATCGCAGAGGACACAAATTCTGTCAGTAGCAGCTCCCCATTTGGAAAGGAGGTCCTTAGTCGGTAGTTTCTTACTGAAAGCTCTCAAGAGCGCAAGTGCCATCTTCGGAACTTTCTGAGCATGCCAGACGATCGACGAATGAATGAAAGGAGACCCTGCCTCACAGGTTCCCTCCTAAGCACTCCGAAGCAAAAATTGCGGCCCAAGGGACCAGCACCAAGTGTCTGCTCCTGCCGTAAGCTTAAATCCATTGAACATAGGAAGCAGACGAATAATGGAAGGGGACTAATTGTCATTAGTCCAGAAATCCTTAACAAGGGCATCTGCAGTTCCTGTTATAGGTTCACAATGATGGTATAGGGGACCGGATGGGTGCCAGTTGTCAAACCAAAATAATGTAGTAGAACCATCTTTCATTATTCGTCTGATTAGTTTTTGAGAAATTGGGCGATGCCTAAGTAAGAATTTCCACGTGCCTGATTAGGTAGGTTTAGAAATTACAGAGTAAAATCCATAGATAGGCACATGAATTTTCGCATGAATTTAGCCCATAATCCATTAGTAGCAAGGTAACGCCATATCAAACGAACCCCAGAGGCTGAATTTAAATCTTTCAGCATTCGCAGACCCACTCTGCCCTCTTTTTTAGGAACACACAAGTCCTTCCAGGCCCAAGAGTTTGATTTACCCCATATGAATCTCCTGCACGCCGAATTAATAGCACGAATAACCAAGGTTGGGAGACAATTCGCTTGCATCCAGAATCCCACCATACCGTAAATTACAGATCGGACTAATTCAATCCTACCAGAGATGGACAGACAAAAGGAAGACCATCCCTGTAGTCTTTTCTTGCATTTATCAATCAACCGATTAAACATAGCATCTTTAGGGTATTTGGAAGAAAGTGGAAAACCCAAGTAGGTAATGAAAGAAGATACCACTTTAATACCAAGAGAAGCAGCCAAGCTCCTGGGGTCACGCGTGCCCTTGCTGAAAATTGCAGAACTCTTGTCAAGATTGATCTGGAGCCCTGAGTAAAGAGTGAAAGTATTAAGTAGATCATTCAGCCCTTTAAAAGAAGAAACGTTAGCTCGGCAGAACACCAAAAGATCATCTGCAAACAAAAGATGGGAGATAGACCCAGAACGCCTCAATGGTTGAATAGATTGTAGAGATTCAGAACGAGCCATAAGCAGAGAGAAAGCTTCCATAACTAGCACAAAAAGATACGAAGAGAGCGGGTCACCTTGTCGAAGACCCCGATTTGACAAAAAAACCCTCAGATGAACCATCAATCAAAACTGAAAAAGATGGGCTAGAAATGCATGCTTCAATCCAGTTGGTAAATCTGCTGTTGAACCCCATCTGATGGAGCATGTAGATGACAAATTTCCTGTTCACACTATCAAACGCCTTACGAATATCCAATTTATGGCAAGCCCTAGAACCCATAGGATTGCTGAAATCGCGGATTTGCTCATGGGCAATGAGAGTACAGTCAGCAAGTAACCTGTCCTTCAAGAAAGCAGCTTGATTTGGGGAGATCAATTCACTGATAGCCATCTTCAACCGGTTGCAGAGAACCTTGCTAATAATTTTGTAAATAACATTACAGCAAGCGATAGGCCTGTAATCTCCCAATTCAGTAGCCCTGGAATTTTTAAGCACAAGATTTAAAAATGTATGGTTTATCTGGCGAAGTATACAACCGGATCTAAAAAAGGATGACACCGCAGAAATAACATCCTCTCCAATAATACCCCAACAAGACTGATAGAAGTATGCATTGAATCCGTCAGGTCCAGGAGCCTTATCTTTCCCAATAAGGAAAGTGGCTTCCTTAATCTCTTCTGGA